>MCJB01050497.1:110570-130792 GCA_002018475.1 Nicotiana obtusifolia
CTTGATTTAAGTGTGGTGATACCCGCCACATGGTTAGAGACTACCCCAGACTCAGGACGGGTACTACCTCCACAGACTACTCAGGCTCCACGAATTCAGTCAGGTCCATAGACTTCTCAGGCCATGGTTGCTGCCCAAGTTGTCGCTCCACCCACACAGCCAGATAAGGATGGGGGACAAGCGGGTAAAGGCCATCCTAGAGGGGGAGGTCAGCCATATTCTATGCTTTTTTGGGTAGGACGAAGGCAATCGCTTCAGACGCAGTCATTACAGTTATGGTTCTGGTTTGCCAAAGAGATGCATCAGTCTTATTTGATTCGGGATCCATTTATTCATATGTTTCATCTTATTTTGCTCTGTATTTGGATATATCTCGTGATTCTTTGAGTTCTTCTATCTGCGTATACACGTTTGTGATAGATTCTATTATTGTGGACCATGTGTATCGGTGGTGTTTAGTTGTTACTGGTGGTTTTGAGACCAGAGTTGATGTATTGTTACTTAGTATGGTAGACTCTAATGTTATCTTCATGGACTGGTTGCCACCCTATCATGCTATTCTGGATTATCACATGAAAACTGTGACATTGGCTATGCTAGGTTTGCCACAGTTAGAGTGGAGAGGTGCATTGGATTATGTTCCTTGCAGGGTTGTGACATTTCTAAAGGCTCAACAGATGGTTGAGAAGGGGTGTGATGCTTATCTAGCCTTTGTGAGAGATGTCAGTGTTGATACTCCTACCATTGAGTCAGTTCCAGTAATGAGAGACTTTCTAAACGTATTCCCAGTGGATCTTCCGGGCATGCTGCCTGATAGGGATCTCGATTTTGGTATTGAGTTGTTGTCGGACACTCAACCCATTTCTATTCCACCATATTGTATTGCCCCAGCAGACATTAAAGGAGTTAAAGGAACAGCTACAAGAGTTGCTTGATAAGGGTTTCATTCGGCCTAGTGTGTTGCCGTGGGGTGCTCCAGTCTTGTTTGTGAAGAAGAATGATGGTTTTATGCACATGTGTATTGATCATCGACGGTTATACAAGGTTACAATGAATAATATCTATCTATTGCCACACATTGATGACTTATTTGATCAACTATGGGGTGCCAGAGTTTTCTCAAAGATTGGTTTGCAGTCAGGTTATCATCAGTTGAAGATTCGGATCTGGATATTATAAATATTACCTTTAGGATTCGGTATGGTCATTATGTGTTTTTTGTGATGTCATTTGGGCTGACCAACGCCCCAGCAGCATTTATGCACCAGGTGAGTAGTGTACTCCAGTCCATATCTTGATTCATTCATCATCGTGTTTATTGACGACATCTTGGTGTATTCCCGCAGCCAGGAAGATCATGAGCAGCACTTGAGGATCGTGCTCCAGACCTTGAGAGAGAAGAAGTTGTATTCACAATTCTCAAAGTGTGAATTTTTTGCTTTATTAGGTGGCCTTTTTGGGTCATGTGGTGTTGAGTAAGAGGATCAAGATAGATTCGAAGAAGATTGAGGGAGTTCAAAGTTGGCCCAACCCGTCCTCGGCTATGGAGATTCAGAGTTTCCTTAGTTTGGCCGAGTATTATCGTCGTTTTGTAGAAGGTTTCTCATCTATTGCTGCACCTATGACCAGATTGACCCAGAAGGGTGCTCCTTTCAAATGGTCCGGGAGCGTGAGGCAAGCTTTCAAAAGCTCAAGACTGCTTTGACTATAGCCTCAGTGTTGGTGTTGCCTATAGGTTCGGGGTCTTACATCGTGTACTATGATGTGTCACATGTTGGCCATGGTGCGTTGTTGATGCAAGACGGTAGGGTGATTTCCTACACGTCTCGACAGCTGAAGACCCATGAGAAGAATTATCTGGTCCACGACTTGGAATTGGCAGCTATTGTTCATGCATTAAAGATCTAGCAGCATTATTTGTACGATGTCCCTTAAAAGGTCTTTGCCGACCACTGGAGTCTACAATATCTATTCAAACAAAAAGATCTTAACTTGCAGTAGCGGAGATGGTTAAAGTTGCTTAAGGACTATGATATCGCCATTCTATATCATTCTGGGAAGGCCAATGTGGTGGCCGATGACTTAAGCTGAAAGGCGAAAAATTGGGGCAGTTTAGCATATCTATTAGTAGCAGAGAGGCCATTAGCATTGGATGTTTAGGCCTTGACCAACCAGTTTGTCAGATTGGATGTCTCGGAGCCCAGTCGAGTTCTTGCTTTTGTGGTTTCTCGGTCTTTTTTACATGATCGCATTAGAGGGCGTCGGTATGATGACCCCCATTTGCTTGTCTTTAAGGACACGATTTAGCATGGCGATGGCAAGGAGGTTTCTATTGGAGATGATGGTGTGTTGCGGACACAGGGCCTATTATGTGTGCCTAATGTGGATGGGCTGCATGAGTTGATTCTTGAGAAGGCCCACAGTTCATGGTACTCTCCATTCATCCATGCCGCTAATGATGTATCAGAATTTGAGGCAGCCCTATTAGTGGAGGAGGATGAAAAAAGTCATAGTGGAGTATGTAACTCGGTGCCTAAATTGTCAGCAGGTGAAGTATAAGCATCAGTGGCCGAGCGATTTAGTTCAGAGACTTGAGATTCCCGAGTGGAAATGGGAGTGTATTACCATGGGAGACCGAGCACGACTTACAGAGTCATTACCCTCATATATTCATCACTTCAGGTATGTCCTTATGCACGTTCGAGAACGAACGTTTGTTTTAAGAAGGGGAAGAATGTAACGACCCCAATGGTCGTTTTGTGTAACTGCGCCTTGTTACCCCTTTCTATGCTTCACACATGTGTGTTTATGGTTTTATGACTCCGATAGCTTTGTATTGTGATTTCGGACATGGATGTGTGACCTTAATAATTTCGGAAGACATAGGTTGATTTGTGTTGTTTTGCCAAAATTTGACAATTTGAAGTTGAAAAGTTTGATCGTAGGTTGACTTTTAGCTACCGAGCTTGGAATTTGATTTTGAGACTTGGAATAGGTCTGTTGTGCTATATAGAACTTGTCGGTATCATTTGGAGTTGATTTGATAGGATTCTAGAGTTTCTTGAACTTTGAAATTCATATGTTTTAGTGTTTGATTCGCGATTTTAGATGTTATTTGTGTTTTGATCGTGCGAGCAAGTTCGTATGATGTTTTTACACTTATGTGGATGTTTGGTTTGGAGCCTGATGGCTCGGATGAGTTTCGGACATGTTCCGAAGTGTTTTGGACTGAAATTACAGAATCTGGTGTGCTGATGCATCAGGTATTGCATTTGCGATCACCAGGTTCGCAATTGCGAGATTAGTAGGGGGGCCTCAGGTACCACAATTGTGATACAAGCCTCGTAATTGTGAAGTGGTCTAGGACTTTGGGTAGTTCGCATATGTGACAAAATTGTCGCTTTTGCGAAGGGGGCAGGGTTTGCTTTTGCAAACCCATTGATCGCAATTGCGAGGTCACAGTGGGAAGGTCAGTGGCCGGATTTGCGATGTATTCTTTGCAATTGTGAGGGTTCGCAGTGTGGCAACTGCGACACCAGTAGCTGATTAAAAGGGTTGAAAGTCAGATTTCATCTCATAATCTCCCATTTTAGAAACCTAGACTCGGTAGGAGGAGATTGGGAGAGGGGATTTTCATCTACAAACTTTGGGTAAATGATTCTAATCTTTTTCCACTTATATTCCATCAATATATCTTAGATTTTAACATCAAAATCATGTGAATCAAAGTGAAAATTTATCAAGTTTTTGAAAATAAGGATTTGAGTTTTGAGAGTCGATTTGGACGCGGATTTTGAAATTAATAACATATATTAACTCGTGGGATTATGGGTAGCCGAAATCTATCCTTCGACCCGAATTTTGACCAGGTGGGCCTCAAGTTGACTTCTGTTGACTTTTTAGGAAAAGTATAAAGATTATAGCTTTATAAAGTGTAATTGGTTTTCCTTGCATTGTTTGATGATATTAAGTTGATTTTGGTTAGATTTGAGCCGTGTGGAGGCGAATTTTAGGGGAAAAGCTATTTCCAAGGGTTGAATTAGCCTAGTTGAGGTAAGTATCTCGCCTAACTTTATGTGGAGGAAACTACCCCTTAGGATTTGGGATAGATTGTGTCATTTGTGCTATGTGAAAGTCGTGTACACAAGGTGACGAGCGGGTATACGGGTTGTATGTGGTAATTGACCGGTTTAGGCTACTTAGACTCTCTCCGTGCTTTAATTGAAATGTCAGATCATGTTCTAAATTCTCATAGTCAATCCATTCTTACTTGTGTTATTCGATCCTTCCATGCCTTAAATGAATTTGTTAACACTTGTTCTACATCCAACTTGATAAATTACTCTCATGCTTTAGTTGAACTTGTTGCCTCTTTTATTGTTACATGTTATCTCCTTCATTGTTGATTAACATTATTTGAAGTCATTGTTACACGTTATCTCTTCCATCGTGAGCTATTCTTAATAACATCGTGGTTATACATTTTCTCTCATGGTTGAGTTATTGGTGTAGAAGTTGTGAAAGCCGTTATCATGTTGAGGCAAAATTGTTTTATTGTTGAGACATCTTTCTTGTTGAGTATTTTACATTCATTCTTGTTGTTAATATTCTTGTACACAATATGGTTGAGCCATGGGCTAATGTTGTGGAAACATTGATATTGTTGATTATTGGCAAGTTGTGACATACGGGAACTTGTGGTGCGAGTTGTTATTATGATGTGATATTGACGCGCATGCAGCTGTATAAGTATAGGGGTTAATGGGCATGTGGCGGCATAAGGTGGGACCTATGTTCATGTTGCTTGTAAAGGAAGTATGTGAAGCCATACAACATCATAAGGTGGGATAAAATGCGTGTAGCTGTTTCGAGCAAAAATATTTTCAAAACTATTTAAATGTAAGGCTCACGTAGAGGTATAATGAAAGATTGTGATTGAGATTGTGAATTGTGAATAGGAGGCGGTACCTCGGTTTTGATTCTTGATATATATATGAGGCGATACCTTGGTTGTGATTCTTATTGTACACGAGGTGGTACCTCATCGTGATTCTTGTTGTTTATCTTACGCTGCAAAGAGTTTTGGTGGGAACACTTCTTGTTTTGTTCTTCCTTGTTCTATTAGTTATTGTCTGTATATGATCATTGTGGTTGTCTTTTAATTGATTTCTTTATGTTATATCCATGCTTACAAGTCCAGTATTAGTTCATGTTATTCACTTGTTTCTTATCAGTTATTTCGCCGCCTTCCACTATTTATCCTTATTATGTTTTCATACTGTTAATTCATATCCTAGCAGGTTTCTTGATCTAGCCTCGTCACTACTCTACCGAGGTTAGACTTGATAGTTACTGGGTACCGTTGTAGTATACTCATACTATGCTTATGTACTTCTTCTTGTGCAAATCCAGGTATGTCTGCTCATGTCGGACTTTAGTGGTCAACTATTAAATGCTTACGGAGTCTTCAAGGTATGCCTGCTCGGCTTCCGCAGGCCTCGAAGTCACCTTTTCTTTACTTCTACTATTGTTGCATTTTTCATTCAGTCAGTGATGTAGTAGACATTTTAGCTTACTTTGTAGAGCCTATTACTTAGTTCCACCAGTTTTGGGGAAGTAATTGTTGAGATTCTGCTTTCGGGAAATTTTTGAGTTTATTAGACTTGTTTTAGCATTTTTATAAATTATTTCTGTCAACTTTTATTGAATGTTAGGCTTACCTGGTTGTAGAGACTAGGTGCCATCATGTCATCAAATGTAGGAAAATTAGAGTCGTGACATTTGTGCAAAAGCCATGTGTGTTCTATATGGATAAGAGGGTCTCAAAAAGAATAAAAACCAATTCCTCATCACCTCCTCCAAAAAGGAAAAAAAAGGACAGAAAAGAAGATGGTGAATACGGCGTTATGCAAGTTCACTAGAACCAAAATGGTGAAATGAGGAATTATTACTGCAGTTGAGAAAGGAGAAAAGAAAAACTTCTGATAATTCCTGTCACGCCCCATATTTGCCTTGTCGTGATGGCACCTAATCCACCCACTAGGTAAGCCAAATAACAACCAACACAATTCTAATAATAATGATAAGAGTCAAGAAGTGAAATAACTGAATTTCATATAATAACACAAGGATTGGTAGTACAAGTCATGAGCTTCTAAGACTTAGAATTACAAAGCTAGTACGAAATAAATCATCATCTGTTCGAAATATACAAAAACAGATTTGCAAATCTAAAGCTACCAAGAGCAAGTAGCAGCTATGCTTGAAAATAGGTACATCTTTAATTCCAGCTCTCGCCATACACATCAGCATCACCTCCAAGATCTGCACGGAAGGTGCAGAAGTGTAGTATGAGTACAACCGACCGCATGTACTCAATAAGTAACAAACATAACCTTGGTTGAAAGCAGTGACGAGCTCGGAAGATGGTCATAGTCCAACACCAATAGCCAATAACAATTCATAATAATATAATGAAAACAGTAAAAGTAAATAACTTAAGAGATATTATGCTAAGCTCGTTCACAGTTACAGAAAAGCAGACTTGCTTTTCAAGTATAACAGTTAAAGTCCAAATCTTACAACTGAAATCAATTTACATGGGTTTATCAAAAGAATTGTGTTTTCTAACATCAGATACGACTTTTCATTTACTAACTAGTATGAGGAAACTACATGTCTATGCCTACATGTAAAATATACAAGTCAAGTCATCAAATGTCATATTACTGTCTAGCATGAGAAAAATACATCTTTATGCCTACATGTCGAATATACATGTCAGCTCAACATCATCACAGTGAAACCATCAAGAATAACCACACTTAGCATGCTCACGTGTGACGACTTGATAGGCCGTTTTGAGTATTAGCCCTTATTTCCGTGTTCCCAGATCTCCGTTAGCTTTATTTGTATTTCTTGGTTTACGTACATGGTTCGTATTGCTTTTTGAAAAGCTTTTATGTGAAAATTTGAAGAAAACGTGATTTTTGGCCTTAAAAGCAACTTGAGTTGACCACGGTCAACTTTTTGTGAAAAAGACCACGGATCGATATTTTCACAATTCCAGTAGGTCCAAATTATGATTTTGGATTTGGGCGTTCCGCGGAATTGAAATTGGAGGTCCCTAAGTTGATTTGACTCATTTTGCCGAAACCAGTATTTTGAAAGTTTGAAAATTTCCTAAGTATGACCATAATTTGACTTTATAGCTAATGGTTCGGATTTTGACGTTGATACTTGGTATAGGTCCGTATTACTATTTTAAACTTGTTTGCAAAATTTGGTGCAATTCGGAATTGATTTGACATGATTCTTACGCTTAGATGTGATTCTAGTTGTTCTTGAGTTTACTTTGAAATTTCATTCATTTCATGTTCAATTTGTAGAATTAGATGTTATTTTGGTGATATTGTGCGAGCGAGTTCATATGATGTTATTACACTTGTGTGCTTATTTGGTTTGAACCAAGGGGCTTAGATGAGTTTCAGATGAGTTTAGATAATGCAAAGATAGCCGGTGACTTTCTTTCTTTGGTGCTCTGTTGCAGAACTTGCATTTACATGGTCTGGTTCACAATTGCGAGCCTCGCATTTGCAAACAATAGCTCGCATTTGCGACCATGTGCTGGGCTGGGCTAATCTTGCAATTGCGAGGAACTTGTTCACATTTGCGAACTGTAAGTGGTCGCATTTGCAGTATGCGACTTAGTGTGATTTTGGGTGACCATCGCATTTGCAAAGGCAGTGTACGCAATTGGGAAAGTGGGTCTCTTTGCAATTCGAACTTTTTTTCGCAACAGCAACTTCTGGGCTTCTGATGCGTAGTTCGCATTTGCAATCTGTGCTTCACATTTGCGGTTATCGCAATTGTGAACAAGATATTGCAATTGCGACATCTGCAGCTGGGTAAAAGAGGAAAAAAATTGTGACTTAGCTCATTTTACACCATTTCTCAACCCTAAACACTCAAGAGGCAATTTTCCAAGAGGATTTCCTCCCAAAAATCATTGGTAAGCTACTCTAATCCATTTCCTTTCAATTACCCATTCGACATCAAATTTAGGATTTCCATAGTAGAAATTAGGGATTTGGGTACAGATTGGGGATTTTTGTAAAATTGATAAATTGGGATCGGATTTCGAAACAAATTAGATAACCGGGCTCGGGGTGAATGGATAATCGGGTTTTGATCTGTACCACGGGTTTTGACCAAGCAAGCTCGGTGTTGACTTTTGTTGACTTTTTCAAAAAAGATTAAAATTGAACCTCTTTCATTAATGTGTAGTTTCTAAAGCTTATTTTGAATCGTTTGATCGATAATTTCTAGATTTGGTTGGTTGGAGGCTTTCTCGAAAGGCAAGGTCGTGGATAGTTGATTGCTTTGATTCGTGGAGTAGGTAAGTATTGGGTCTAACCTTGAATTGAGGGAATTAGGAATTCTTGAACTGTGTGTTATGTGAATTATGTGGAAAAATGGCCTATATGCGAGGTGACGAGTGTATATACGCTGTCATGATATTTGTTTCCATGATTTATTTATTTTATTATATATCTTTCTTCATGCTTTAATTGTTACATACTTTATTTGACTTCTATGCCATAATTGTTACTTGTTATTTAATTATTCTTATTCTAAATTGTACGTTCGTTCCATGACTCCATACTTATTTGCTACTTGCCTCTACTTGTTTTACTTGCATGCCTAAATTGTCATATGCCTTAAGTGTATTATTGTTTTGTAATATTTGTTGCATTGTATAACGTGGTTTCACTTGCGTGAGTTGTTTAGTTGATAGATACCGATGAATTGGTAAAGTTGAGACTTCTGAGTTGTTAGAGATTTTTTGATTATTATGTGGTTCATTATTTCCTTGTACACCTACTCTCTTGATGCAAAAATTCTTGTAAATTTGGTTGTTGATTGTTTATATTGATTCAAATTATTTGAGGACCGGGTTGCACGCCGCAACAAAAATTGAAAGGTAATGAATTGAAAAGGTGGAATAAGGACGGATTATGATATTGACAGATGATGATATGGTAGGATTGGGTTGCATGCCACAACGGTTTGTTTATGTGGTACTTGTTTGTGATTGTTGGGTTTGCCTCGATATTGTAATATGAGACTATAATACTTGTTATTCTAGGTTCTCTGATAGTTGAATTTCGAATTCGTTTTCATGAGTTAAATGCTTTACTTATTTTTCCTGTTTATTATTATTATTATTATTATTATTATTATTATTATTATTATTATTATTATTATTATTATTATTATTATTATTATTATTATTATTATTATTGCGTATAGGTTATTGTAAGTGGCCTGCCTTAGCCTCGTCACTATTTCATCAAGGTTAGACTCGGCACTTACAGAGTACATGGGGTCGGTTGTACTCATACTACACTCTGCACTTTTTGCGCAGATATCGGAGTTGGTCATAGCAGCGCTTAGTGAGTTTGCCCGGATCCAACTGCCTGTGGAGACTTGAGGTATAGTTGTACAGCGTCTGTATCCCTGAAGTACCCTTCAATGATATCATTGTTGTTTATATTTTATTAACACAGTTGTGTTTATTCAGGCTATTATCTTTAGTACTCTAGATGTTCATGTACTCGTGACTCCAGTTTCTACGATTGCATTTGGATTACGTTGTTTAGTAGTTTATCACCTTATTTCAGACTATTCGTTTTTATTGTTATCATTTGTTTTGAATTGTTAAAACTGATTAATAAATATAACTAATGTTGACTTGCCTAGCAAGTGAAATGTTAGGCTCCAACCATGGTCCCCAGGGTGGGAATTCTGAGTTATGACAAATTGGTATTAGAGCACTAGGTTGCCTAGGTCTTACGAGTCTCGAGAAAGCTTGGTAGAGTCTGGAGGATCGGTATGGAGACGTCTGTACTTACCTTCTAGAGGCTATAAGGCTTTAGGAAAATTTCACTTCTTTCTTTCTCTATCGTGTGACTTATATCCATTATTGAAGTTTGAACCATTCCACTCTTGTTCTCTCGCAGATGGTGAGAACTCGCACAGTGTCTACAGCCGAGCAGGAGCCGGAGCCCCCTGTTATAACCACTACTAGGGGTAGATACGGGGACCAGCGGCAGGGGGCTGAGGCACAAGCATAGGCAGCGGCAGAGCTCAGCCTAGAGCACGAGCAGCAGTACCCATAGAGGAGCCTCACACTAACCATGAGGAGGAGGTCCCTGTTCAGACCGCACCAGTCGGACCCGCTCAGCTCCCGGATGGAATCATTGCCACTCCCATACTTATCGACGCTCCAGTCCGCTAAGTTGGACTCATGGAGAGTGTTGCTGAGACAGGAGAATTTCCTATGGCAGCAGCTGTCTCTTAGGCTAGAGGAGGAGCACAGACTACCGCCACCCACACCCCGGAGCAGATGGCTCCCTTATACCAGACTCTGGTAGCCCCAGCAGTTGGGGTAGTTCCGCCCGTATTTGCGACACAGCCCGGGGAGAGGCCCGTGATGTCTTCTGAGAGATTGATGAGGTTGTATAAGTTCACCAAGCTCTTTCCTATTCATTATAGCGGTGCACCCTCTGAGGACCCATAGGATTACTTGGGCCGTTGCCATGAGGTGTTGTGCAATATAGGTATTATTGAGACCAATAGGGTAGACTTTGCAAAGTTCCAAATGACCGATTCTGCCAAAAGGTGGTGGCAAGATTTTGAGCAAAGCAGATCAGCCTCTTCACCTTCACTTAACTTGGATCAGTTCTTGCAGCTATTTTTGGAGAAGTTTATTCCTTTTACTCTGAGGGAGGAGTACCGTAGGCAGTTCGAGCGCCTTCAATAGGGTGGTATGACCATCACCAAGTATGAGACCGGATTCGTGGACCTAGCTCATCATGCAGCTATTTTGATTCCCACTGATAGATAGATGGTGAGGAGGTTTATTTATGGTCTTACCTTTGGCATCACGCTTCAGATGGCCAAGGAAGGGCCGTAGAGATTGCGAGACGGATCGAGATATTTCGTGGTCAGGATAGAGGGACAGCATCTGATAAGAGGCCCCATCATTTTGGTGGCTTTAGTGGTGCCTCATCTGGAGGCAAAGGTTCTTTTGGTAGAGGCCATCCTCCTAGGTCGATTTAGTCAGTTCTTCAGGTAGCCCATGGTGCTTTGGGCGATCATGGTTGTTATGGGTCTTGTCTAGAGCAGTGGGCATTTAGAGTTACTACAATGGTTATCTGGGCCTTCAGGGTCAATCTGAACTTTAGTTGCCATGGGAATGCTTTGAGTGTGGGGCATAGGTCATATCATGAGGTATTCCCCTAGATTGTCGAGCAACAGACCTCAATAGGGTTCCGGTGACATTATGTCATTGCTCCACCGCCCGCACAGCCAGCCAGAGGCGGGGGTCAGGTTCCTAGAGGTGGAGGTCAAGCCATTAGAGGTGGAGGCCAACCAGCTAGAGGTAGCCCGAGCGGCGAAGAACAGAGTGTTGGGGCCCATCCTCATTTTTATGCATTTCCAACTAGACCTGAGGCAGAGTCATCTGACGCCATCATCACAGGTACTATTCCAGTTTTCCATAGAGATGCTTCAATTCTATTTGATCCGGGCTCTACTTATTCGTACGTGTCATCCTATTTTGCTTCATATCGAATTATGCCTCGTGATTCTTTGAGTGCTCCTGTATATGTGTGCACGCCTGTGGGAGATTATATTGTTGTACATATTGTTTATTGCTTGTGTGTGATTTCTATCGGAAGCCTTGAGATTAGTGTAGATCTCCTACTTCTTGATATGATGGACTTTGATGTTATTTTGGGCATAGATTGGTTGTCGCCTCACCACGCCATATTGGACTGTCACTCCAAGACGGTGACCTTAGCCATGTCAGGGTTGTCCCGATTAGAGAGAAGGGGGACTCCTGGCCATTCTACTAGAAAGATTATTTCTTATGTGAAGGCTCAGCATATGGTCGAGAAGGGATGTATAGCTTATTTGGCCTATATTCGTGATTCTAGTACGGAGGTTCCTTCCATGGATCACTACCAGTTGTGCGTGAGTTTCCAGAGGTGTTTCCTGCAGATTTGTTGGGGATGCCACCCAACAGAGATATCGACTTCTGTATTGACTTGGCTCCGGTCACCCCGCCCCTTTTTATTCCACCATACCGTATGGCTCCACCTGAGTTGAAGGAACTGAAGGAGCAATCGCTGGATTCGCTTGATAAAGTATTCCTTAGGCCTAGTGTCTCTCCCTGGGGTGCGCCAGTGATGTTTCTGAAGAAGAAGGATGGTTCGATGAGGATGTGTCTAGATTATCAGCAGTTGAACAAAGTCACTTTCAAGAACAAGTATCCTTTGCCGAGGATTTATGACTTATTATCACACCCCGACCATGGGGAGCGCGATTGGCGCTCAACCGAGATACCAGGCCGAGCAAGCCTGTACAATACCTTCTACCCAACTTACCCATGAATAAGGAGAAGATACATTTATATCATTAATTAAACATTAAGAGGTCATGTGAATAACACCAGTTCATTTCCATTGGTTACGTCATTAACAAGTCTCCAAAATAGTACATTGTACAATCATAGTTAAAGTGGAATAGATGATACGATTACATCATTTTTAGTTTAACCTTCCCAAGAACAGATACAACCCACACTATGTCTATGGAGCCTCTAACAGGAACAAAAGAGTGCTATGACAGTGCCGGCGATAAGGCCCTTGCTATCCTCAAAACGGTATGTACGAGGGATAAAAGATATAGGACCCCAAAATAAAGTGGGCTCACCAAGTCAGCTGAGGAAATGGTGTACTGCTATCACTGATCAATACCACCTACTATGGAACCACCTGCATTTATTAAAGACGAGTTCCCCGGCAAAAGGGATGTTAGTACATATGAAATAGTACTAGTATGAAAAACTAAACACCCTCTCAATAAAACGAGTAACAATAAACGGAGAATAAAACATGAAATCAATAAGAGACTCAAACAGTAACAAGGTATCAAGTTAGGGAAAAGTATATTTCAAGTAAGTTTCAGTATTTTAAGTTGGGAGATCTTTAGCACCGATACACCACCGTGTTTTAGCACGAAGTCCGATCTCAACCCGACCAGCTAAGCCGTGTCACCCTGAGACATACACTCACAATACAACCATGTGCGCGGCATGGCGTCCGATCTCAGCCCGACCAGCTAAGCCGTCCCACCACAATGCCGTGTGGGTCGACATCACATCTCATCTCGCTAGCAATAATCTCATCCCATTTAAGGGAAAACAGCTCAACACATCAATCTCATCCCATAAAGAGGAAACAATTCTCATCACAATATCATTGGATTTACCTCTCAATCACTCCTGCACCAGCACGTATAGTTTCGGGGTTAGGTTATTTCGACCTACCCTTACACGGTGGCTAATCGATACTCCCAAAGCATTTACTATCAAAAAATGATTTACCACTTATTTCGTAATCCTTTGCATATCAATCATTTCATTGGCACAATGGCCATGACGCAACATCATTCTTGGCACATTGGCCGCACATCATATTTATGTTCTCTTCTTTCACGTTCAAATATTATTATGGATAATCAACAACAAGGCCTTTCAAATTAAGACTTCAAACACATATTTGATCAATTTGGGGTCTTAGGCACATGTGATTTCTTACACAATTTGACATGATAGCTTTCATTAGAATCACATTTTTAACTCATAACATAATAACACACCACCCATACTTAAATCGCATTCTCAAACAATAACTCAACATAACAAGGATCTTTGGGATACATATTGAAAGCATATTTGCTTTGACACAAGTGTTATTTGGAATAATTAATTTATACTAAGCATCACAGGACTTACAAGGCTATTGTGGGGTTCAATTCTAAGAAAAGATTTAGCCAACATACCTTGCCTCGAGCTTTTTAAATTACTACAATATTCCAAAAATCTTAGCCACTTCGATCTATTTAGAGATATAGCAAAATTGAACACAAATTAGGAAGGTGTTCATACTTCCAGCTCACTTGAGCATTTTATCAAATACTAGGTGCACATTAAGGTTTCAAGGTCCTCCTATTGTGGATTCTTTCATCCCACTACCCAAAGTTTACCCAAAAGAGCTCAACAATCTTCCCACTACCCTTGATGGTACATGCATGTAAAATAAACAACTTCCACACCCCAAAATTTACTTGGCTTATTACCTATTTTCAGTTAAAATCAAGAAATTGAGGGCTATGGAGTGGAACCTTACCTTTAGGATGAAGACCTAGTGAATTCTTCTTGTAAATTCTTCAACTTTGAGCAAGAATAGATGAATGACAAGCTTAAGAACTTCCCCTCTCACTCTATGGCACTCCCTCTCACTAAAAATATCAGATTTTAGCTTCAAAAGTGGCCTTTTACTCTAAATATCGAAATAGGGTCGGGTAAAAAAATTAGAAAAATGAGGTCCCGATGCAGATCTGCGGTCGCATATGCAACCCCATTATGGCCCTCCGGAACTGGGCAATTCTGCCCCACTCAACGATTTGTCTGCGGTTCGCAGACCTATTCTTTGGTCGCATAATGCACCGAAGAACTTCACTCTGGATGTTTTTTGTGTTGAATCTGCGATGGGTTATGCGGCCCGCAAAATGATTATGCGACCGCATAATGGACCATATAATGGTCCGAAATTTTTCCCAGGCTTCTGCCTCAATCTGTGACCGATCTACGGTCCGCATATCAGTTCTGCGACCGCAGAGAGGACCGCAGAAATGCCTGCACATTCAAAAAATTTCTTCAACTCCCCGCGCACTGTTATACAATCGTAAAAAAAAAGTCTACTTCAACACCACGAAACCCCAGGTTTTAGGTGAAATTTCACGAGGCCTTACACTTATTTGATCAGATACAGGGTGCCAAAGTGTTTTCAAAGAATTATTTGAGATCTGGATACCATCAGTTGAAGATTAGGGCATCGAATGTCCCTAAGACAACTTTTAGGACTCGGTATGGGCATTATGAGTTCCTAGTGATGCCATTTGGCTTGACAATACCCCAACAACATTTATGGATTTGATGAACATGGTATTCAAGCCCTATTTGGATTTTTTTGTGATCATCTTCATTAACGATATTTTTATCTACTCCCGCAGTCGAGAGGATCTTGAGCAACATTTTTGGATTGTACTTTAGACTCTAAGAGATAGTTTTGGTTGGACTTGGTTGCCTTCTTCGGGCATGTTGAATCTGCCGAGGGCATTAAAGTGGATCCTAAGAATGAGGCAGTCCAGAGCTGGCCTAGACCTACTTCAGCTACAGATATTCGAAGCTTCCTAGGTTTGGCGGGTTATTATCTCTGGGTCGTGAAGGCGTTTTCATCTATCGCAGCCCTATTGACTAGATTGACCCAGATAGGTACCCTGTTCAGGTGGTCTGATGAGTGTGAGTCGAGCTTTATGAAGCACAAGACTGCCTTGACTACAGCTCTGGTATTGGTGTTGCATGCGGATTTCTGGTCTTGCATCGTGCATTGTGATGCATCGCATGTTGGGCTTGATTCATGATGTAGGATGGTAGGGTAATCGCATACGCGCCTCAGTAGTTGAAGGTTCATGAGAAAAATTATCATGTTCATGACCTATAGTTGGCAGTGATTGTTCATGCATTGAAGATTTTGAGGTATTATCTCTACGGTGTGTCGTGCAAGGTATTCACTGACCATCGAAGTCTACAATACTTGTTTAAGCAAAATGATCTCAAATTGAGGTAGCGGAGGTGGTTAGACTTGTTGAAAGACTATGATATTACCATTTTGTATCATCTTGGGAAGGCCAATGTGGTGGTCGATGCCTTGAGTAGAACGGCTGTGAGTATGGGTAGCTTTTCATATATTCCAATTAGGGAGAGACCGCTAGCATCAGATGTTCAGACCTTGGCCAATCAATTCGTGAGGTTAGATGTTCGGAGCCTAGTCGGGTTCTTTCTTGCAAGGTTTCTCAATCTTCTTTGTATGAGCGCATCCGAGAGTGTCAGTATGACGACCCCCATTTTCTTGTCCTTAAGGGCACGATGCAGTATTATTAGTGGAGAAGAATGAAGAAAGATATAGTAGAGTATGTGACTTGGTGTTTGACCTGCCAGCAGGTGAAGTACGAGCATTAGAGGCTTGGCGGTTTGCTTCAGAGACTTGAGATTCCAGAGCGGAAGTGGGAGCGTATTACCATGGATTTCGTTGTTAGATTCCCAGAACATTGAAGAAATTTGACTCAGTATGGGTCATTGTGGGTAGCTTGACCAAGTCTGCGCATTTCATTCCGGTGGCAGCTACCTATTCTTCAGAGCGGCTAGCTGAGATCTATATCCGTGAGATTGTTCATCTTCATGGTGTGCCGATGTCCATTATATCTGATCGGGGCACGCACTTAAAATCACATTTCTGGAGGGTCGTACAGTGTGAGCTATGCACAGGGGTTGAGTTGAATGCATCTTTTCACCCTCAGAGGGAAGGGCAGTCCGAGCGCACCATTCAGATATTAGAGGATATGCTTTGCTGCCTGTGTTATGGATTTTGGGGGTTATTGAGATCAGTTCTTGCCACATACAAAGTTTGCCTACAATAACAGCTACCAATGAAGTATTCAGATGGCTCCTTATGAAGCATTATATTGGGAGGTGATGTCATTCTCTAGTTGGTTGGTTTGAGCCGGGAAAGGCTTGGTTGTTGGGTACTAATTTGGTTCGGGATGCCTTAGAGAAGGTCATGATTATTAAGGATTGGCTTCGTACAGTACAGTCTAGGCACAAGAATTATGCCGATCGGAGAGTTCGTGATGTTGCATTCATGGTTGGAGAGAGGGTTTTGCTCCGGGTTTCACCTATGAAGGGTGTGATGAGGTTCGAAAAGAAGGGAAAGTTGAGACTTAGGTATATCGGACCCTTTGAGATTCTTGAGAGAGTTGGTGAGGTGGCTTACAAGATTGCATTGCCACCTAGCTCATCAGCAGTTCACTCAGTGTTCCATATTTGCATGCTCCAAAAGTATCATGGTGATCCATCCCATGTATTAGATTTCAGGTCAGTCCAATTGGACAAGGATTTGACTGCGAAGAGGATTCAGTGACTATTCTAGCACGGCATGTCTGGAAGTTAAGGTCTAAGAGTTATCCTTCTGTTAGAGTGCAGTAGAGATGTCAGCCAATCGAGGCAGCTACGTGAGAGTTCGAGTCTAATACACAGAGTAGATACCCCCACCTTTTCACAAGTTTAGGTACTTTTCAATATCCGTTCGAGGACGAACATTTCTTTTAGAGGTGGAGAATGTGATGACCCGATAGGTCATTTTGAGTATTAGCCCTTATATTATGTTCTGAGACCTCTGTTGGCTCTGTTTGATGTTTCTTGGTTTGCGTGTGTGGTCCGTGTCGCTTTTTGAAATACTTTTATGTGAAAATTTGAAGAAAACATGATTTTTGGCTTTAAAAACATCTTGAGTTGACCAAGGTTAATATTTTGTGAAAAGGACATCGGATCGGTGTTTTGACGATTTCTGTAGGCCCGTATCGTGATTTTGGAGTTAGGCATATGCCCGGAATTGAAATTGGAGGTCCCTAGGTTGATTTAGCTCATTTTGCCGAAAACTATATTTTGAAAGTTAGGAAATTTCCTAAGTTTTTGACTTGATAGCTAACGAGTTCGGATTTTGATGTTGGGACTTGGTATAGGTCCGTATTACTATTTGAAACTTGTCCGCAAAATTTGGTACAATTCGGAATTGATTTAATATGATTCCGACGCTTAGAAGTGATTCTTGTTGTTCTTGAGTTTACTTTGAAATTTCATTCATTTTGATGTTCGATTTGTGGAATTAGATGTTACTTTGGTGATTTTGATTGTGCGAGCGAGTTCATATGATGTTATTACACTTGTGTGCATGTTTGGTTTGGAGCCCGAGGGGCTCGGGTGAGTTTCTGACATGTTTCAAATGAGTTTGGATAGTGCAAAGATAGTTGGTGTCTTTCCAGCTCTGGTGCTCTGTCGCAGATCTTTCATTTTCGAGGTCTGGCTCATTATTGCGAGCCTCGCTTTTGCGAACAGTAGCTTGCATTTGCGAGCATGGGTTGGGCTGGGTTAATCTCGCAATTGCGAGGAACTTATTCGCATTTGCGAACTGTAAGTGGTCGCATTTTCGATCCCTGAGTCGCATTTGTGACTCAGTGTGTTGTTGGCTGATCTTCGCATTTGCGAAGGCAGTGTCCGCAATTGTGAAGGTGGGACTTTTCCCAATTTCGAACTTTTTGTCATAATTGCGATTTCTAGGCTTGTAATGCATAGTTTGCATTTGTTACACGTGCTTCACATTTGCAGTGATCGCAATTGTGAACAAGACATCGCAATTGCGATATCTGCAGCTGGGAAAAAGAGGAAAAAATCGGAACTTAGTTCATTTTACACTATTTCTCAACTCTAAACACTCTAGAGGTGATTTTCCAAGAGGATTTGGTAAGCAACTCTAATCCATTTCATTTCAATTACCCATTAGTTTTCATGAGATTTCAACATCAAATTTTGGATTTCCATGATTGAAATTAGGGATTTAGATCGAGATTGGGGATTTCGTTAAAATTGAGATTTAGACCTCGAATTCGGGTCAGATTTAGAAACAAATCATATAACCGGTATCAGGGTTAAATGGTTATAATCGGGTTTTGCTCTGAACCTCGGGTTTTGACCAAGCAATCCCAGAGTTGACTTTTGTTGACTTTTTCAAAAATGATCAAATTTAACCTCTTTCATTAATGAGTAGTTTCTAAAGCTTATTTTGAAGCGTTTGATCGATAATTTTGAATCATATTTCCGCATTTACAGACCACTTTTTGCACCTGCAGGACACAAAGGCGGATCCCAGTTCGCATATGCGAAGCACCAGCACCAGCACCAGCTTTCTTCTCCGACACCAAAATGGACATAACTCTCTCATACGATTTCCAAATTCGATGATTCTTTTTGCTATGGCTACATAATTATTTGCTTTAATAGAAATAGAAATTAGAGCTTACTTTCTTAATGTGTTACCATTTCTTCTTGAAGAAACGACGTTGAAACATCATATACGGGCGCAACACAACCCAAACCTAAACACACTGAGCCCCTCGCGACCCCATCTGAACATGCCAATAATTTCCAAAATATGACACATACCTGATCGAGACCTCAAATTTCAAACATCATATGAACTATTATCAATTTTCAAATTCCAAACTTACGCCGAACACGTCTAAACAACTCAGAATCACCTCAATTTCACACACAAGTTCCAAATGACATAACAAACCTATTCTAAATTCCGGAACAACAATCTAAATCCAATAATATCAAAGTCAACTTCCGGTCAAACCTATAAACTTTTCAAACCTTCAAATTGCCAACCTTCACTAATTAGGGTCAAAACCTTCTAGAAACATCCAAATGCAAATCCGAGCATACGTCCAAGTCCAAAATCACTATACGGACCTAACGGAGTTATCAAAACTCTAATACAAGGTCAATTATCAAAGTCAAACTTGGTCAACTCTTCCAACTTAAAGCGTCAAAAATGAGAATCATTCTTTCAAATAAATCCTGAACCACCCAAAGACCAAAACCCACCATACGCTCAAGTCATAATACATCATCTGAAGCTACTCAAGATCTCAAACCAACAAACAGAAATCCTAATGTTCAAAATGACCAGTCGGATCGTTACAATTCCCGAAACCCTTGAACCTGGTCTTTTACATTATTTCCTATAAAATAAGTGCAATACGTTTTTGATCCTGTGATCCTTTGTTGAAAAATCATACTTTTTAGTTCTGTTGTGTTGTTTTAGTACTTAAGTGTTATATTGCAATTGGTTTTTACTTAATATAATTCTTCCTTGCTTTGGTTTCACTACTTTTTTATGACTCCCATCCTTAGATTGATGTTCTTGAGAATATTTAACTTGGATTTTTTGTTGTGTAGCCCCAACGACCATAGGATTGATATTACATTCTTATTACATGTTTGGCATATTGTTAGATATTTATATATTTAATGATGCCAAAAGAGGGGAGATTAAAATATGCATAGAAGTAGTACACCTGGTTTAGCCTACTTTCATATGATCATGCTCTTAAGTATTGTGTGTGGACTGTATGGGTTGTTCTGTTTTAAACTAAAAAATCAAGCATGGATTATATTTGGGGGGGGGGGG
>MCJB01050498.1:0-19165 GCA_002018475.1 Nicotiana obtusifolia
CTAAGTTTGCATGTTGGTACTCCAAATATCTGGTATCGAGAAGAGAAAGGCGAGCTACCACCGGCTGACCTTTTCTTCCGTGATAGGTTAAGGCAATTCTGATTGCACCAAAATGGATATGGGTAAACCCATGCTCTCTCCATTGCCTGGGGAAATCGTCTGGAATTTGAAGGGTGATAAATTGTTCTTCTCTGGTGGCGAGGATGGGATGCTGGTCAAGTTTTGACGCCGCAACGTATTCTTTAACTCCTTTTGGTCTATGTTGGACAAGGGAACGTATTTGGGTCCATGGTGCAAAGGATTTTTTGGCAAAGGCTGAGTAGGGATTTATAAGGGGTAGGTCGGTGGAAGACACTTTTTGTTCGTCTGGTAATATATCTACTTCGTAAAGGTAATCATATTTTTTGGACAGGGTTTTGTACAGGGTAGGTGACATATTCATTTTAGCTATAGGAACTACTTGAATCTAGCCACAAACAACCGATACAATCAACACAAGCTATAGGAATCAATTCCATATGATAAAGCTAAGTTCTTAAGCAAAAGTCAAAAAGTCAATCGAAGAGTCAACCCCGAGCTCAGGCCTCGGAATCTGGCAAAATTAACAAAATTCAAACACTAATTCAACCACGAGTCTAACCATACAACAATTACCAAATTCCGACACCAAATCATCACTCAGAACTCCAATTATTACTCTCCAATACATAGGTCAAAATCCCCTATTTTTTCACCTCAAAAATATCAAATCTAAGGGGGAAATTCAATGGGTATTTAATATAAATAGACAAAAACGACCAAAAGTTTCTTACCTCTCAAAATCTAGCGAAAACCCCTTCAAAATATGCCATAATCCGAGCTCACAAGGTCCAAAATTGAATAAATCACACAACCCTTTGGATTATAACACTGCCAAGTATCTCGCACCTGCGACTCACTTAACTGCTTCTGTGGTTCCGCAGGTGCGTCCTAAATCTGCTTCTGTGGTTTCCCCCTGAAGGCCCTGCCTTCGCTTCTGTAGACCATACTCCGTGCTTACAGAGTCGCACCTGCGACCTGGGCTCTGCTTCTGCGTAAAATGCCTGCCTCACGCCTCTTCACACATGCGCTCCACTTCTCGCACCTGCGATCTCACGAGTGTGGCCAGAACATCGCACATGCGTGCCCCTCTCAGCCAACCAAAAACCACTTTTGCGATGCCAACCACGCTTCTTCCATCTCGCTCCTGCGACCAAATTCCTTGCAAGTGGGATTGCACCAGACCAAAACTCCTCAGACATTTTCCTAAGTCCAAATTCCAATCTGATTTCACCCTGAATCACCCCCGAGGTCGCCGGGACACCATCCAAAATGTACCAGCACATCCCAAAATATGATACAACCTTAGTCGATGCCTCAGACTACATCAAACAACATCAAAAACATGGATCACACCCCAATTCAAGCCTAATGAACTATTAAATTCTCAATTTCTACAATCGATGTCGAAACCTATCGAACTAACTCCGATTGACCTCAAATTTTGCAAACAAGTCATACATGCCACAACGGACCTATTCCATCTTTTGGAACCAATATCTGAGCACGGTAACTACAAAGTCAACTCTCGGTCAAACCTCTCAACTCTCTAAACTTCAATTCTTCCAACTTTCGCTAATTCAAGCCAAAATTATCTACGGACCTCCAATTCAATATTCAGACACACTCCTAAGCCCAAAATCACCCTTCAGAGCTATCGAAACCATCAAAACTCTATTCCGAAGTCATTTGCACATAAGTCAACATCCGGGTAACTCTTTCAACTTAGGCTTCCAACCTTGGGACTAAGTGTCCCAACTAATTCAGAAACATCCCCCGGATACAAACCAACCACCCCGGTGAGTCACATAACAACAAATGAGCACAATATAAGTAATAAATAGAAAAACAGGGGTATAACACTCAAAACGACCAGCTGGGTTGTTACATTCTCCCCCTCTTAAAAAAACATTCATACTCGAAGGGTTGTAGAATCATACCTGGAATCTCAAATAGGCATGGATATCTCCTCTGCATCTACCGCTCGGTCTCCCTAGTAGCCTCCTCGACTGGCTTCCCTCTCCACTGCACCTTCTCTGAAGCTATATTCTTTGACCTCAACTTCTGAACTTGTCGATCCAAAATAGCCACTAGCTCCACATAATAAATTAAATCCAATTCTAACTGAACCGTGCTAAAGTCCAAAACATGAGACGGATCGTCGACAAACTTTCAGAGAATGGAAACATGAAACACTAATGAACACTCGATAAACTAGGCAGCAACGCAAGCTTGTAAGCCACCTCTCCAATCCTCTCAAGCACCTCAAAAGACCCTATATACTGAGAGCTCAACTTACCCTACTTCCCGAACCTCATAACACCATTCATGGGCGAAACTCTTAGAAGTACCTTCTCCCGCACCATGTAAGCAACATCATGAACCTTCCGATCGGCGTAACTCTTCTGTTTAGATTGAGCCGTGCAAAGCCTGTCCTGAATCAACTTAACCTTGTCCAAAGCATCTTGAACCAAGTTAGTACCCAATAGACTAGCCTTACCTGGCTCAAACCAACCAACTGGAGGCCGACACTGTCTTTCATACAAAGCCTCATATGGAGCCATCTGAATACTAGATTGGTAGTTGTTATTGTAGGCAAACTCTGCAAGCGGCAGAAACTGATCCCAAGAGCCCCAGAAATCCATGACACAGACGCGTTGAATATCCTCCAATATCTGAATAGTGCGCTCAGACGGTTCTTCCATCTGAGGGTGGAATGTTGTTCTCAACTCAACTCGTGTGCCTAACTCTCACTACACTGCTCTCCAGAACTGTAACGTGAACTGCGTGCCCCAATCAGAAATGATGGACACTAGCACACCATGAAGGCGAATAATCTCGCGGATATAGATCTCAGCCAATCGCTCCAAAAAATAAGTAGTCCCAAATGGAATGAAATGTATAGACTTGGTCAACCGATCCACAATCACCCAAATAGCATCAAACTTCCTCGAAGTCCGTGGGAGCCCAACCACGAAGTCCACGGTGATACACTCCCATTTCCACTCCAGAATCTCAGTCCTCTGAAGCAAACTGCCTGGTCTATGATGCTCATACTTCACCTGCTGAAAATTTAGGTAGCGGGCTTCAAACCCCACTATATCTTTCTTCATCCTCCTCCACCAATAGTGCTTCCTCAAGTCCTGATACATCTTCGCAGCACCTAGATGAATAGAATACTGCAAACTGTGAGCCTCCTCAAGAATCAACTCACGTAGCCCATCCACATTGGGCACACAAATACAACCCTGCATCCGCAACACCCTATCATCCTTAATGGTAACCTCCTTGGCATCACTGTGTTGAACCGTCTCTTTAAGGACAAGCAAATGGGGTCATCATACTAATGCTCTCTGATGCGATCATAAAAGAGAGACCGAGAAACTACACAAGCTAGAACTCAGCTAGGCTCCGAAACATCTAACCTCATAAACTGATTGGCCAAAGCCTGAACATTTGGCACAAGTGGTCTCTCACTAACAGGGATAAATGCAAGGCTACCCATACTCACCGCCTTCCTACTCAAGGCATCCGCCACCACATTGGACTTCCCAGGATGATATAAAATGGTAATAGCATAGTCCTTAAGCAGCTCCAACCACCTCCGCTACCTCAAATTTAGATTCTTTTGCTTGAACAATTGCTGGAGACTCCAATGATCCGTAAATACCTCACAAGACACACCGTAGAGATAATGCCTCCAAATCTTCAATGCTTGAACGATGCCTACCAACTCCATATCATGAATAAGGTAGTTCTTCTTATGAGGCTTCAACTGGCGTGAAGCATAAGAAATCACTCTACCCTCCTGCATCAAGATACACCCAATACCAATCCGAGAAGCATCACAATACACTGTATAAGAACCCGATGTTGAAGGCAAAACTAGAACTGGAGTTGTGGTCAAGGCAGACTTGAGCTTCTAAAAGCTCTCTTCATACTCATCTGACTACCTGGATGGAGCACCCTTTTTGTTGAACATGGTCAAAGGTGCTGCAATGGACGACAAACCCTCCACAAAGCAACGATAATATCTAGCCAAGTCGAGAAAACTCCAAATCTCAGTAGCTGAAGACGGTCTGAGCCAACTCTGACCCGCCTCTATCTTCTTTGGATCCACCTTAATACGCTCACTAGACACCACGTGCCCTAAGAACGCCACCAAACTGAGCCAAAACTCACACTTGGAGAACTCTGAACAAATTTCTCCTCCCTCAACCTCCGCAGTAAAATCCTCAAATGATATGCATGTTCCTCCTAGCTAAGTAAGTACACCAGGATGTCATCAATAAATACTATGACAAATGAATCAAGATATGGCTGGAATGAACTGTTCATCAGATACATGAATGTTGCTAGGGCATTGGTCAGCTCGAAAGACATCACAAGGAACTCATAGTGACCATAGCGAGTCCTGAATGCCGTCGTCAGAATATCCGAGTCCTGAATCTTCAACTGGTGATACCCAAACCTCAAATTAATTTGGGAGAACACCCTAGATCACTGAAGCTGGTCAAATAGATCATCAATGCGTGGAAAAGGATACTTGTTACTGGCTATAGTCGATGCACATCCGCATAGTGCCATCCTTCTTCTACACAAATAGAATCGGTGCACCTCGAGAGGGCACACTAGGCCTAATAAACCCCTTATCAAGAAGCTCCCAAAGCTGCTCTTTCAATTCCTTCAACTCTGCTAGTGCCATACGATATGGAGAAATAGAAATGGGCTGAGTGCCCGCCACCAAGTCAATACCAAAATCAATATCCCTATCGGGTGGAATGCCCGGCAGGTCGGCAGGAAACACATTCGGTAAGTGTCGCACTACCGGATTGGAATCAATAGTTTGAGTATCAGCACCAACATCCCTCACAAAGGCCAAATATGACAAACACCCCTTTTCAACCATCCATTGGGCCTTCAAATATGAAATCACCCTGCTGGGAACATAATCTAGAGAACCTCTCCACTCGATCCTTGGCAACCCCGGCATCGCCAACGTCACGGTTTAGCATGATAATCTAGAATAGCATGACATGGGGCCAACTAATCCAAGCCCAAAATCAAATCGAAATCAACCATACCAAGCAATAAGAGATCAACTCTCGGCTCCAATATTTCAATAGTCACCTCACACGACCGATACACGCGGTCCACAACAGTAGTATCGCCCACCGGTATAGATACATAAATAGGTGAAACTAAGGACTGATGGGACATATCCAAATAACGAGTAAAATAGGATGATACATAGGAATAAGTGGAACTAGGGTCAAATAACGTGGAAGCATCTCTGTGACACACTAAAGCAATACCTATGATCACTGCGTCTGAACTAGCAGCCTCTAGCCTGGCAGGGATAGCATAGAATCGAGCCTGGCCACCACCTGATCGGCATTACCCTCTAGGACGACCTCTAGCCACCTGAGCCCCACCCCGAGCTGGCTGGGCGGGTGGTGAAGTAACTGGTGCGGAAGTCATGACCTAACCCCTCTACTGAACTGGACCTCCCATGCGGCGGGGACACTGTCTCCACAGATGCCCAAACTCCTCGCACCCAAAGCAACTCCCCGCTGGTGGTGGGGACTGAATCGGGCCTCGAGAACCAGAATAACTACTAGAAGGACCTGGCGTAGATGAACCTTCAATCGATGGAGCACGAGATGAACTCTGAGCTGGGAGAGAACTGAGAAATGACTGACCCGGACGAGCACTATATCAACCATGACTAGCTGATGCACCACGATGAACCGGACGAGCCATCTGAGCGGGCCTATAAGGACGTTCCCTGTTGTGGTAGGACTTCCCTTCGAAAGAAAAACCGCTGAAACCACCTGAACCACGAGGCCTTTAGGCCTCCCTCTCCTCATGCTCCTAACTACGGATCAGCTCTAGCCACCGAGCAATATCAACCACCTCGTCGAACCTAGCACATGATGCATTCTCTCGAGTAATAACAAAATGCAATCCATAGCTGAGGCCATCAATGAACCTCCTAATCCTCTCCCTTTCAGTGGGAACCAACCAGACCGCGTGGAGAGCCAACTCTAAAAATCTCATCTCGTACTAGGTCACGAACATACACTCCTGGCGTAGCTACTCAAACTGCCTACGCAACTCCTCCTTGCGAGTCGGTAGCACAAATTTATCCAAGAAGAGAATGGAGAACTCGTGCCACGAAAGTGGTGCAGCACCGGCTGGCCTGCTCCTCTCATCGGTCTCCCACCATCTGAAGGCTACCCCTTTCAGCTAAAAAGTAGTAAATGATACTCCACTAGTCTCCAGAATACCCACCGCACGAAGAATCCGCTGGCACCTATCCAAGAAGTCTTGGGCATCCTCTGACTCAGCCCCATTGATGATGAAGGCTTGAGCCTCCCAAATCACTCTAGTCTGTTATGCTCCTCATCACTCATAATGGGACCCACCTAGGCCTGAGCAACTGCAACCGGTTTGGCTGGTAGTACCCCTGGTGTCTGAAGTCCCTGCACCACCTACTCTAGAGTATGGGCGGCGGGAGTCTGAGAACCTCCCCCTGCTGAGAAGTGGCTGGCACGACCGGAACTGATACAGCCTAAGTAAGGCTACTGCAAACAGTCAATATCTAGGCCAGAGCCTCCTGAAGGCCCAATAACAATAGGCATAGCTGGTGCCTGAGCTGGTCCCACCGGCTCAACCACATCTGGAATCTGCTCCTGAGCCGGAGCAACTGGTGGATCTACATGTGTTGCTCTAGTTGCGGTATGAGCTGCACCTCGGCCTCTACCGTGGCCCTAGTTGGTGGTATTTGTGGCCGTCCGCCCTATCTGGCAGTATGGGTCCTCACCATCCATAGAGAATAGAATAATAGAAGTTCAGTTTTCGGACTCAATAAATTCGCACGACAAGTATACAAGAAAGTGAAGTCTTCCTAATGGTTCAACAGCCTCTCGAAGATAAGTATAGACGTCTTCATACCGATTCGCAAGATTCTACTAAACCTGCTCATGACTCGTGAGACCTATGTAACCTAAGCTCTGATACCAACTTGTCTTGACCCAAAACTCAACATGTCGTGATGGCACCTATCATAGTACTAGGCAAGCTGAAATCCACAATAACCACGCATTTTCAATTTAAAACATGTTAAAATAATCTTTAAAGTACAATCTCATAATAACTGATAAGAAAACACTGCAACTTAATACCAAATGCCCCAAGAATCTGGTGTCACTAAGTACATGAGCATCTAAATGGAAACATAGTCTGACTACCGAACACTGTCTAGGAAGATAGAACAGTAAAAATAAACTAAAAAGAAGGAGAGTAAAGTCCTACAGACGCCAAGGCAGCTACCTCGATGGTCTCAAACAGAATAAAGCTTCAAGCTAGCAACTGCCGTACCCGAAAGCACCTAGATCTGCACACGCTGTGCAGAGTGTAGTATGAGTACAACCGACTCAATGTACTTAATAAGTAACAAGACTAACCTTGGGCTGAAAGCAGTAATGAGCTCAACAAGTACAATCCAAATATAGATTTAAAACATATAGAAATGAATACATGCTTTCAAGTTTCAGTTTAAGTTCAACATAGATAAAATATGCCAAGTGTGATTGATACGATGAATGATACATCTCTATATCTACTTGTCAATTATGCATGCCAACTACAATGCATCACAGTGATAAAGTCATATGCATACCCTCGAGGTATTAATTCACTCAATCCTCTCAGTCACTTGGTCCTCACAGTCACTCAGCCCTCCCAATCGCTCGGCACTCGCACTCAGTAGGTACCTGTGCTCACTGCTGGTAAGTCAGACTCCGAAGGGGCGGATCCTGCCCAAGCACTAAAATAATCCAATCATGACATGAATCAATAAAACCTGCTATGGCGTGCAGCCTGATCCTATAAACATCACTCACAATCAGGCCCTCGTTCTCACTCAATCATCAATCTGTACAGCCTCTCGGGCTCACAAATGTACATTCAGCCCAAACAATGATAATATGATGAATTAATAAATGGCAACAGAGAATGAGATATGATATGCAAATGATAGATGTGACTGAGCACATAATTGCAATTTAAGCAAGTAATTCAACAGCAAAACAACCTCAGTGGGTTCCATCAATACCACCATAAAGCCTCAGCATGATTTCTAACATGAATCACAGCTTAATTCCTCTAACACATAAAGAGTTCAAGAATAATACTCAGATTAGTTGACTACACAGTTCTACGGACTTGACTGAGTCACTATTTCTAAGGTGTACGTGCACCTTCCGTCGCCTAGCATGTGCGTCACCTCAACACCAATCACATTACACGTAATTCATGGATTCATATCCTCAGGACCAAGTTTAGAAGTGTTATTTACCTCAAACCGTGCAAATCACTACTCCAAAAAGCCCTTGCCTCGCGAATCGACCTCTAAACAACTCGAATCTAGCCACAAACAAGTCGATACAATCAACACAAGCTATAGGAATCAATTCTATATGATAAAGCTAAGTTCTTAAGCAAAGGTCAAAAAGTCAACTCAAAAGGTCAACCCTAGGCCCACGCCTCGGAATCTGAAAAAATTAACAAAATTCAAGCATCCATTCAACCACGAATCCAACCATACAAAAATTACTAAATTCCGACACCAAATCGTCACTCAAATTTTCAATTATTACTCTCCAATATATAGGTCAAAATCCCTAATTTTTTCACCTCAAAACACCAAATCTATGAGGGAAATTCAATAGGTATTCAATATAAATAGATAAAAATGACCGAAAGTTGCATACTTCTCAAAATCAAGAGAAACACCCTTCAAAAATCGCCATAATTCGAGCTCCCAAGGTCCAAAAATGAATAAATCACGAAACCCTTCGGGTTATAACACTGGCAGGTATCTCGCACCTACAGCTCACTTAACCGCTTCTGCAGTTCTGCAGGTGCGTTCTAAATCCGCTTTTGCGGTTTCCGCCTGAAGGCCCTGCCTTCACTTCTACGGACCATACTCCGCGCCTGTGGAGTCGCAGCTGCGACCTAGGCTTCGCTTCTGCGGAAAATGCCTGCCTCACACCTCTTTGCACCTGCGCTCCACTTCTCGTATCTGCGATCCCACAAGTGCGGCCAGAACTTCACACTTGCGCGTGCCCCTCATCCAACCAAAAATAGCTCTTGCGATGCTAACCACGCTTATGCGATCTCGCACCTGCGACCAAGTTCCTCGCAGGTGTGATCGCACTAGACCAGAACTCCTTAGAAATTTTCCTAAGTCCAAATTCAGATCAGATTTCACGCCCAATCACCCCCGAGGCCCCTGAGACCCCATCCAAACGTACCAACACATCCCAAAATACGATACTAACTTAGTTGAGGCCTCAAACCACGTCGAACAACATCAAAAACACGGATCACACCCCAAATCAAGCCTAATGAACTATTAAATTCCCAACTTCTATAATCGACGCCGAAACCTATCAAACTAACTCCAATTGACCTTAAATTTTTCACACAATTCATAAATGTCATAACGGACCTATTCCAACTTTTGGAACCAAAATCTGAGCCCGGTAACCACAAAGTCAACTCTCGGTCAAACCTCTCAACTCTCCAAACTCAAATTCTTCCAACTTTCGCCAATTCAAGCCAAAATCATCTATGCACCTCCAATTTAATATCCGGACACACTCCTAAGTCCAAAATCACCCTACAAAGCTATTGAAACCATCAAAACTTTATTCCGGAGTCATTTACACATAAGTCAACATCCGGTCAACTCTTTCAACTTAGGCTTCCAACCTTGAGATTAAGTATCCCAACTCATTCCGAAACATCCCCAGATGCAAACCAACCATCCCGGCGAGTCACATAATAACAATTGAGCACAGTATAAGCAATAAATGGGGAAACAAGGCTATAACACTCAAAACGACTGGCCGACTCGTCACAATTGTTGGAATAGATCCACTTATATATCCCTCGTGTATTATTTGTATATACCAAATGTATCAACTGTGTGTTCCATGTGTATCCCCTATATATACATGTGTACCAGTATGTGAGATACATATTTCTTAGATACATGTGCAGCACGAAAACTTTTAAACTCGATCTCAACTATAAATTTTTACTCCAAACCAGTCCAATTCACCTCGAATCTTTCTTAAATTTTGTATATTAACTAATCTATGTGTCTCAACGAATTTCAATCATACCATTGAATGTTGAAAGTTGCGGCTAAATTGTCGACCTAGGGAATGAATGTTAGATAATGAACTTGACTTTACAATACTATGAGCAGTATTTGGTGAATGGCCACCAGACTCATTTGTATTAGACAACTGAACCTCATAGTTCTTTTGTCCGCCTTTTTCTGACTCTTTTGCATCTCCTATTGAAAATATTGCTTCATTGTTAGCCAAATCAGAGTTCACTTGAACAAAATCAGAGAGTCCAGTTTCTTGCAATAAATCAAGCAAGCTGATATTAAGTTCCTTCCCACCATCTCTAGTTGCTGAACCATAGTGGTCATCTGACTCATCACAAGAATATCTACCAATATCGTGCTCTGAGTCATTGCCATTGCCAACTCTTCCTTCAAAATTTCAAGCCACCACCCAAAGATAAACTCTTCGTCATATGCGCGCTGTTATGTCTTTTGAATTCACATTCATATTTGCTCTTGAATTCCTCAGATTTTTAATCGCGCTATAAGGGAGAAGAATCAAAAGCATGATTAGCATAGTTCTCGAGAGCATCTCCCTCCGCTGCACATTATGCACTAGTTGTCGACAAATAAGCAAAATCCATCATGGCGTGATTCTGAGAACAATCTTCAATTGTTTTATACATTGCTTCGGCAAGACAATTCAACTGGTTTCTTTGGTTTGCAGGAATGTTGTATATCATTGGCGACTTTCTTTTGGCTATTTTTCATAGCATGGCTTAATGGCTAATTGTTGGTAAGTAATGTCTATTTTAACTTAATCTATAGCTATTTCTATTATTGTTCTGTGGTTTAGTGATTATTATTGGTATAAATATAGCATGTGAATCCATTATTTTATATGTGAAAGTGCTTTTTGATATTTTCTATGGCTGGGGGGAGAAATTGGTGGCTATAGGGGCATGGAGGAGTACTGGAGTGATATGTGAAACATGACAGCAAACTGTATTACGGAAACTGCTAGAGGGGTGCTAAGGGTCTTGAAAGGTTACTCTGGTGGGCACAAGGCAGACTGGTGGCGAAATAGTAAGGTCCAAGGAAATGAAGAAGCCAAGAAAGCGGCATATATGAGCTAGTGGAGAGCAAGGACGAGAAGGAGAAGGGGTACAAGAAGGCCAAGAAGGCGGCAAAATTAGCGGTTACGACAGCTAAGACTGAAGCGTTTAGACGTTTGTATGAAGGGTTTAGGGACAAAGGTGGGGTCAAGAAGTGGTACAGGCTGGCCAAGGAGAGAGAAAGGAAGGCCCGTGACTAAGTGAAGCGCATCAAAAACGAGGAAGGTAGAGTATTGGTGGAAGAGGCGCTTATTAGATGTAAATAGCAGCCATACTTCCATAATCTCCTAAATGAAGAGGGGGACAGAGGCATTGAGTTGGGTGATTTGGAGCATTTTGAGAGTCATCGAGATTTTAGTTATTGTAGGCGTATAAAAATTAAGGAGGCCGAGGGGGCTATGCGTAATATGAGTAGGGGAAGAGCGACTTGGCTAGAAGAGATTCTGGTGGAAATTTGGAAGAGTGCGGGCAAGACAGGCTTGGAATGGCTCTCTCCGGTTGCTTATTATAATTTTTAGGATGGAGAGGATGCTCGAAGAATAGAGATGGAGTGCGATGATTTCGTTATACAAGAACAAGGGTAAAATCCAAAATGGCAACAACTATAGGGGTATCAAGCTGCAGAGCCACACTATGAAAGTTTGGGAGAGGGTGGTGGAATCGAGGGTGAGAAGGAGTGTGTCTATTTCTGAAAATCAGTTCGCGTTCATGCGAGGGCATTCATCTACGAAAGCCATTAACCTTGTAAGGAGGTTGGTGGAGCAGTATAGAGAAAGGAAGAGGGACTTGCATAAGGTGTTCTAACCTAGAAAAAGCATACGACAAAGTCCCATGGGAGGTTATAGAGATGCTTAAAGGCTAGAGGTATTCTTGTTTCTTACACTCCATTGATTAAAGACATGTACGATGGAGCTGGACAAGGGGGAGAGGGAATCGGATCACTTTTCAATTCTGATGGGGTTGCACCAGGTATCAACTCTAAACCCGTTTTTATTTGCCTTGGCAATGGACACACTAACGAGGCACATTCAAGGGGAGGTACCTTGATTGACGAGACGCGAGGCAGTGTAAACGTGAAACTAGAGGTTTAGAGACAGACCGTGGAGTCTAATGGTTTTAAGTTGAGTAGGACCAAGATAGAATAATTGGAGTGCAAGTTCAGTGACGGGATCGATGAAGAGGATGTGGACATGAGGCTTGATACACAAATCATCCCTAAGAGAGATAGTTTTAAGTACTTTGAGTTTATTATCCAAGGAAATTGGGAGATTGATGGGGATATTACACATCGTATCGAAGCAGGGTAGGTTAAAAATAGAGACTTGCATCTGGTGTGTTATGTGATAAGAACATGCCATCTAAACTTATAGGTAAGTTCTATAGAATGGTTGTTAGATCGACTATCTTGTGTGGGACAGAGTTTTGACCAGTCAAGAACTCCCATGTCCAGAAAATAAGAGTAACAGAAATAAGGATGTTGAGATGGATGCGCGTGCATATCAGGATAGATAAGATTAGGAATGAAGATATTCGAGCATGAGTAGGAGTGTCTCCGGTGGAAGGACAAGATGCGTGAAGCGAGGCTTAGATGGTTTGGGCATGTGAAAAAGAGGAGCACAGATGCCCCAATAAGGAGGTGTGAGAGGTTGACCCTAGTGGGTTTGAGGAAGGCAGAGGTAGGCCAAAGAAGTATTGGAGAGAGGTGATTAGGCAAGATATGGTGTTCCTTCAGCTTATAGAGGACATGACCCTTTAAGGAAGGTGTGGAGGTTGAGAATTAAGATAAAAAGCTAATAGGTAGTTGAGAGTGTTTCTTTTACAACCAGTAGTATTAGTGTTAGTCTGATGTTATACTATTGTTAGATTTCCAGTTATACGTATTGTCCCTTTGCTTTGTTTCTTGTTATCTCGTTGTTGCTAATACTTGTGCTACTGGTTTATCTTCATCTTGCCTTGAGCCGAGGGTCTTTCAGAAATACTCTCTACCTTCTAGGTAGGGGTAAGGTCTTGTACAACTATACTGCATTTGTTGTTGTTGTACTGACACAAAAACAAAATACAAATACTATGTGACTGGTTAGAACTTGGAGCATCAACATTATGTAGACTGTGAGGAGTCCGACTGTAAGGCATTCTCTTTGATTAATTGTCAATATTTGGGCATAGATAGTTCATAGTTGGATTATTAAATTGAGATGTACTAATATTATTAATCAAATTACTTGAAGTTTGTCTCTAAGTATGATTGTTAACCGGACGCGTTGGTCCGGACTAGGCGTGAAAAAAATAGTCCGTCCGATTAGTGGGGCGAGCTGAGTAGTGGGCTGGCTTACCAGGCTGATAGCGAGCTGTGAATTTTCAGGTTAAAGTGGGCCCATCCGGTTTCGGGCTTATTGGGTCCGGACCGGACCGGATCTTTTTTTAGTATATATATTTTTCTTATTTAATGTAATTGATACTTTAGTGTTTGCAAACTTTTAAATAAGAAAGTAAGTATTTTAAGGCATAAAATTAAACTTTAAAGTTTTAAATTTAAATTTTAAATTTTAAAATTTTAAAATTAAAAGTAAGTAGCTAAAAAAAATTATAAGACCAATATGTAAGGATCAAACTCCGAAGGCTTTCGTTTCATATTTTCATTGAATAACAAATAAAACTTCAAATTAATTTGCAAGTTCCATTTTGATTTTTTTATTTTTGAACTTGCAAATTAAATGTTTACAACAATTATAAAAAAATAAAAAAGAGTACATCACATGCTTTGCATTGCTTGAATCGGAACCATAAACCATTATATCTCCAATTTCTTGGTCCTCCGTTTCATCTACCTCTTCACGCCCTTGATTTCGCCGTTCGGATCTTATCCAATCTCTGAAGCATGGTATCTCCTAGCTTCTGCCTTGCTTGGCTAAATGCGCTCTTCGATGCAACTGTTGAAATCGGCACATTTAGCACGTCTCGAGCCATGGCCGAAAGAACAAAAAATTAATTTGAATTGCTCCTCCACCAACCCAGCAATAGAAATTCCTTTGTGCGGGTCCCTGTTAACTTTTGTAAGTAGAATTGGAGTTCATCAATATTCCTACTACTGGTTTGTTGATGCTCTCCTAGTGTAGACCAAATTAAATAATCTTCAACACCATCATTATCCTCCAAAGCATCGGATGTAGATGTAGAAACTGAACTTGAAAGAATATTTGCATCTATAGCAGAAGAAGCATCAACAATGTTAGCATAATAATTATATAAAGTTTGTAAATATTTGTGTAGATCGGAAATACAAGTTTCAACATCGGGGTTTTCAGTTGATCCAATATCCATATAAACATATAAAGCAATGATTAATTGATGACAAGTGACCATTTTGATAGAAGGGTTTAATAGCACCCATTAGATAAATAAGGGGAATAGCATAAAAATATTTTTAAATTTATCTAGCATAGATTCAACAACATAACTATATCATTCTTTCTTCTTCAAATTATGGAGTAAAAGAGAAATTTCAGCTATATGTACTAAACCATTTGCAATAGTAGGATAATAAGCTCCAGAAAACTCAAGTGTAGCTACATAAATATTTTGTAAAAATTTTACAACATCTTTAATGACATACCAAGTTCTAGATATTAACAAACGGTTAGAATCAGTACACTGAGAACTAGCAACTTTAGTTATAGGTGTTTTGTATTTATAACAGCATCTTAAGAATAAGTAAGTATAATTTCACCTAGTAACTATTTTTCAGACATGAGTCTTGGTTTTAGTCCATATTGTACACATTTATCCTTAAATGCATTTAATCTAACACTACTATTATTTTCTTGAATTGTACTAACAGCTCTTCTAACTAAAGTGATCTCATTTCTAAATAATTCTCACTCTTAACAATTAAATTATAAATATGACATGCACACCTCACATGAAATATTTCAGAAAGTGATGGTTGTAGATGCAATTTTAATAGTGTTATAGCAGAATTGTTGTTAGAAGCATTATCAAATGACTACACAAATGTTTTCTGAAAGATTGTAAATTATAGCAACTTCATGAATAGTATTACTTATGAGGCATGACTTTGATCTTCATCATATTTAAAAGAAATGATACGTTTTTGCATACAAAAATTATCATTTATCCAATGGCGCATGTAACAGTCAAATAATCATTTCCATTAACAGCACGACCAATATCAGAAGTAAGAGAAACTTTACAAGAAAGACTAGCGAATAAATAACAGATATATGTTTGATATTGTCCAAAAAGCCTAAAGATGTCAGCTCTACAAGTACTTCTAAGAATACCTTTAGACAAAGGGTTATAAATTCTTTGAATATAAGTAACAAGATATGGTGAAGCAGCAAAACTAAAAGGCAAATAACCTAAAATAATCATTTTAGCTTATTCTTTCTGATCGTTCACTATATCGTATTTACACATTAAATCGCCAGTACTCGAGTTAAGTTTTTGTTAGCCAGATTCTTCATCACCACCACATGCAATAGGATGGTTATCTACCACGTGCTTAAGAAGTTGACCCGTTCCCCCTTGCTTACCTCCGGTCTCATGTTTATAAACTTCCTTACAAATAGTATATCTTACATAAACTTCTTAATCTCGATTCTTCTTAATAGGAAGGGAAGGCCTACCAGTATTACCACGACCATCACCCCTAGTATTTTGACTAGTAGTACTAGGTGGTGATGGTGGTGGTGGTGATATTTCAAGATTATCAAGTGATTGAATATCGTCTAAATTATCATCTATACCATAATCCTCTTGAAGCTGCTCATAATCTACATTTAAATTTTTAGGTGAACTTTCATAAATATGTGTAAAGCTACTAGAAGAACCAGTAACATCTCTTGATTTTTTAGGATTTTTGCTCTTACTAATATCACCCCTACTAGTACATGCTTTTTTGGTTGCTCTAAATATATTCATTATGTAAATTAAATTAAAAAAACTAAATTAATAATTCTAAATAATAAAATAAAAATAAACACCAAAGAAGAGAAAGAGATAGAACAAATGTACCAGGAGTCCGATGCCGCACTAAATTTGATATCACACTTTAATTGATATTTGATAATATTGATATCACACCTCACTTGATATTTGACAATTATAATTTTGTAGTGGCTACAGTAAATATTTGATAAAACTTGAAATAATAAATAATTGAGAACTTGAGAGCAATAAACAATATTATCAAGAGAGAATTAGAGTAGTAAGAGAGCAAATTGTGAGAAAAAATGAAGTAGATGTGGGGCTATTTTATACTCCCTCCGTTTCAATTTATGTGAACGTATTTCCTTTTGAGGCCAAAAAGAATGACATCTTTCCTTATTTGGAAACAATTTACCTTTATGCAATGATTTATAGCCACACAAAATATATGTGCCTCATTTTACACCACAAGTTCAAAAGTCTTTCTCTCTTTCTTAAACTTCGTGCCCAATTAAATGGGTGTGCATAAATTGAAACGGAAGGAGTAATTTTTTTAAAGGTTAAAAATGTAATTTATCAATTATTAGGGGTGATGAGAGGGCTATTTTCTTAAGGGGTAAGCCGAAATGACCAAAAATGCAAAAAACAGTCATTGCCCAACGGTCATAAAAAAATTGCATAACGTTAACCAAGCTATAGCCCGGTAAAAACCCGTTAGTGGGTTACCGGACTTAACGGGCCGGGAAACCGGTTACCAAAAAATGCCTGCCCCGTCCGGCTAAACCCATCCGGCCGGGCTGAACCAGGTTCTCAATGAGCTGGACCGGCCCGCTTAACATGTTTACTATGAACAGATGCACATACGATCACCAAAAAGCCAATTTTGGTTTGCTATGAAATTTTTTTATCAATTTGGTTTTAGTAATCAGTCGACATTATATTGAACATCTTACTTGTATATACATCTATCCACTCCACCGATAACATATCGATGGATCTTATCAATTGCTTGATATTCTGTTAAATTTGCGTTAATAAATGTAAAGGCACAGCTTGCTAACACATCCACGAATTAATGAAATTCAATTTTTTCTTTTTACAAATTATGAATGCGGTAGAAGGTAAACTACTAAACTCAACAGATCCAATCATAGACCAAAAATACCAAGAACAGTTAACCTTCTTATCTCTTCTGAATTCAAGAATGCAGTTACGTGGATTACAAAATTACGAAAGAACGGAGGACTTCAGCTTTACTCCTCGTTGTCCCCATTTTGCTCTGCTTCAGCAGCCATCAACTCATCAAACTTCTCTGTCTTTCCCATCACTACTTCAATCTACAGAAAGAAAAACCAAAGATATTTAGTGAAACATTAAAAGGAAAATGCTTTTGCCACAATGATGGTGAAAAACCAAGAAGTGGATTAAGGCTGGAGAAAACTTCGCGAGATTAAAAATGAAGCTACATAGATATAAGATGTCTAATAAATTAAAGAATAACAACTTAGAAAGGTGGCAAGAAAACTGGCTGAAATGCTAAACTCTCTCAATTCCAACTGCTGCTCGAGGAAATTACCAACTTTTTTTCAACAGAAAGGATTAGCACAGCAAGCACAACCCAATGAGCAAAACAACGAAAATACATATGAAAGCAGGCACCGTAAATATAACAATTCAATCAGGTTCAGGTATGCACAGGCTAGGTGGTGAGCATGAAAGTCAACTTATCCACCCATACCCTACCATTCTTGAGTTTGAGAAAGAAGTTGGCACAATATCTCGGCTGAAAAAACACAGCTAAATGAGCTTATCAACACCAGACTCGTCTTTAACACTTAACAAGGTATATGCTACCATTATACAGAAGAAGATCTGAGTTCCTTTTTCTTTTGTACTTGGAAAAAAATCTGAGTTCTGAAATTGAGTAAAATTTCCACAACAATGATTGACCAGTTTTATGTAATGAGCTTTAGTACTTGAGAACCATTGAATAAGTATAGAATGCATCCGTTAACACCTAGATATAATGCGTTACAAATATACCTTTGCTTTCGGTATTGGCCGTGCTCCTGGCTCATCCCTCATGTCCACAGTAAGTGTCCTGATCTCTGCAGAAAGTGCATTATCCAAGTTCAGATCTGGATGCAAAAAGCCTACTAAAAAAGAGGGAATCAAGTAGGAGAAGCCTCACTCTTCTCAACAGCAAATCCATTATTTTTAAGAATTTCAGCAACAGTCACCACTGTTGAAATAGCTGCATGCATAGATAGGAAATATTGTTAATCCATTTAAGAACTAGAAGACGAGCCAATCCTAACAAGTAATGACAGTATCACATAACAAATAAGGATGGCCCCACACAACAAGAAAGCATTAAGTCTTAAACTGTTTCACTGATCTTAAGCATCTTCCTTCTTGAACTCAAACATGAGTTTCAAGCATTCTGCTCTTAGAGATCCTATGAGGTTGCCCCAACTAAGAGTTAATACTGAACCGTGCCAAATATACTCGACGACTCCAATCCAAGGCGAAAAAAATGACACTTTCTCCCTCAAAATTTACAGCTTCAAAATTGTTCCTAGGATATCAGATTGCAGCACAGGAGAAATCGTATGCTTCTAATGATCACTGACCTCCATAACCCAGGTTGTAGTGTTATGACTCAAACGTTTGCCATGTCAGCTTATACACAATAAGGGTGAAAATACTAAAACATTTACTTATCGAACTTGCAAAAAGCATACAATACAATTGTAGTTCAGAAAGCTAGACAACAGTCAACATGAAAATGAATAGTTTCATTGGATGAGCTAGATGCAAGAGTAGCCAACATCAAAACTCTAAAAAATTCAGCTACGAAGAATCCCCCCCCCCCCCC
>MCJB01050498.1:19185-33817 GCA_002018475.1 Nicotiana obtusifolia
CCCCCCCCTAAAAAAATAAGAATATGAATGAATGAATAAATGTATAAATAAAAGAAAACTATGACATCCAATTATAAGCAAGAACCAGAGCCACATATAGGGAAATGAGGTACTGTAGGATTTACCCATTCCAAGAGCAGAGAGTTCCACTTCATTGTACTGCTGCATATACCTCTGAAGGAAAAATCACAAATATTTCAGAAACTAGGCAATATTAATACCAACAAAAAGAGCACAACATACTTTAAAACTAGTTAATAAGACGACTAACATCTTTTAACACGATGTGACATGTGTCAAGACCCCTACTCCATCCACAAAGAGCCTCAAACTAGACACTATTAATGAGTCAAATCCAAGAGGTCACTTTATGCACAATATTATTTTAAATTGTACCCATCACAACCCTCGATGGTAGATCGGAAATATGTAAAGCAAACCCTTTGTGACTCAGTTCTCTCGCACCGCTATGTTTTTGATTTCTCAGGTCGTGGAAAAACTAGAACAGACTACTAAAATTTGCATCGTGTTCTTTTTTCTGGCATATGTTTGTCCAAAAACAGAACAGCATTTCTTGCCTCAAATTAACCTAATCATCAATCACATACAATCCAGTTTCCAACATAAAAAATCTGAGACATTGCTATAGATTACAAGTTGTAGTTCTTTGCCAGAATTGTCACACATCTCTGCCCAGGAAAACATAAAAACAACAAGTATACCTCAATCGCGGACAAGTAGGGATCGGCTATATGAATCCTGACTAACCACGTTACTTTATTTGAACTCATCTCATGCTAATATTATGCAAATATAAATAAAAGATATTAGAAGTTCTGTATATTATCTAGAAGTATACCAACTCCTAGAAAGCATAATACCTACAATAAAAGTGCTAATGTTAAAACATATTCTCAACTAATATGCATCGCCTATATGGATTATTTTTTGCATGAAAACATGAAGAGAAAAAACAAAGAGAGAAGAATGGACTAAATATTTTCCGATTTTCTCCCACAAGCACGTTGTCTTCAAATTGGATATGGGAAAAAGAACAGAAAAGCAAATAACCCAAGCTCATTAAAAACATCTAACTGTCAGAGTCAAAACCCAGTATCTTGTATTTAACATGCCTACAGACTATCCTAAATTAGACAAAATCCTATCAATCGTCTCAATAAGTATTAGAAAAAAACTAACCACAACCCAGCAGACATTAAAGGGAACCAATTACTAAATAATAATCTACACTTTAATTCTTCTATCAAAAACAAGAGAATATCTGGAAGACCGATTTTGCAAACAAACAACTATTAAAAAAAAATTTTAAAAAAATTAAGAACCTTGGCGAGGTTAACATAGAAGAAAAGGGATCTTTTGGTGTTGGAGACTTGAATTCGGTTCTTCTTTTGGTTTTGGATCTCAGAAACGTTCATGCTATTCACTCCCTCTGTGATTCCTTCCATTGCTGCTGCTGCTTCTTCAAAAACCCTAATTCCAACTCTCTTCTCTCTCTTCCGTTCCTCCAAATTCCAAACTGGGAAACTAAATCTACTACCGAAGGGTTTTGTCCACAAGAAAACGACGACGGATTACGTCATCCCTTTTTCCCCGTGTGTAACCCTTTTTGTTTCTTAGGAAAATCAATTTGGCCCTCCAATGTTTAGCAAAAATCAAATTGCTTCAAGTTTTAGATAAGAACTAGATGCTATTTGCTAGCACGTGCCCAATAATTTGTGTCCCACTATTTTTGGACCAAAATATATCGTTTAACATTTTTGTACGTTCAGAAATAGTTAATAATTTTAATTATAAAGTTATTTGATTAATTATCATTTATTCATTGATATCATATCTGTATACGATCGAAGTCGGGTCCATTTATATATGGTCGAAATGGGGCTTGACTCTATATAGTCAACATCGAGTTCAATTATTGCACGATAGATCGGGTTCGGAATGCGTAGGGTCGAAGATCGAACCCGAGCTTTATCGAAGCAGAACACGAAGCCAGAATGTCCAACCTCGAGAACACCGAGCCCGTGGTCCGAAATCGATCCTGACTCTAAAAATATCCGAGGGAAGATCATTAAACCTAAATGACGGAAAGCCAGAATATCCGTAATGGGACAAACATCGTGGCGAGAATCTCGGCACAAATCAATAGAACCGCTTAATTAGCAAATCAGGAGATTTTTTACCTTGTACGGAGATTTTTACCTTGTATAGAGTTGCACCAGATGTACCACCTCCCTACTATATAAAAGGAGAGTTGAATTATTTGCCAGGCATTTTTCCAATCATCAATAAAAAGAAAAACAGTGGTAAATTACTCTCTTGAATCATTTTATCATTAACTTGTTCCAATTTCCTTTATTATCAATTCCTGCCCAAGAAGGATCAGCCAACGGCCAAGAGTGTCTAACTCGGGTGGTTTGCGTTCTTTTCATTTATCTCTTAATTTTAACTTTCATTATATTATTCGTCATTTGTATCAAATTAGGCCACGTATCCTTAAAACCACGTATAAATTCAATTGTTATCCGAAATTTAGGGTAAACAGTTTGGCGCCCACCATGGGGCTAAGGATAATAGTGGATACTTGATACAACTTTTCGTCACACGCATTGTTTCACACTTGCTCTTTGAAGTGTCTCTGATTCCAGGTTGCAATACAGAAATATCAAACTCTCACCTCTGCACGTTGATAACGAGTTCGATCATCAAGGCAAAAATAATAACATAGCGCCCGGTGACGAAATTCTAATCAATGCTAATTCACATATGGCGGTCGATGCAGATTAGCTTACTGACCCCTCAAATAGCGTTCATAGGGGAGTCCGATCAGTGACACAAAATCCCCAAAACGTCGAAAGGGACTGGATCAGCCTCCGGATGATGTTCGAAATGTTGCAATCCCAACAGGCAGCGATAGCTCAGTTACAAAATCAAAGTCAAATCTCGAACACGGTTGAGCCTGGCCCCTCCTGGGAAATTACCCATAAGGATGGATCGGTTGTAGGAAGGTCGAATGAATGTGAATCGGGGGCAAACCCCAAAATTATGAAGATGCTCGAAGAACTGATTAAACGAATAGAATCTGGGGAGAAGAAAATCGAGGCAAATAATGGAAACCTACAACTCCAGGGTGGATCAAATCCCAGGGGCACCCCCGGTATTAAAAGGCCTAGATTCCAAAAAGTTCGTGCAAAAACCTTTTCGACCGAGTGCGGCTCCGAATCGATACCCAAAAAATTTCGTATGCCAGAAATTCCCAAATACAACGGAATGACCGACCCAAATGAGCATGTAACCGCATATACATGCGCTATCAAAGGGAATGACCTGGAGGATGACGAGATCAAATCCGTTCTGTTGAAAAAATTTGGGGAAACCCTATCGAAAGGAGTCATGACATGGTATCACAACTTACCCCCTAATTTTATTGACTCGTTTGCTATGCTTGCAGATTCTTTTGTGAAGGCACACGCAGGCGTCATCAAGGTCGAAACTCAAAAATCGGACCTTTTCAAAGTCAGGCAGAAGGATAACGAGATGCTCAGAGAATTCGTGTCCCGGTTCCAAATGGAACAGATGGATCTGTCACCGGTCACAGACGATTGGGCTGTTCAAGCTTTCACTCAAGGGCTTAATGTTCGAAGCTCAACGGCTTCGCAACAACTAAAACAGGACTTAATAGAGTACCCTGCCGTTACATGGGCTGACGTACATAACCGGTACCAGTCATAAATCAGAGTCGAAGACGATCAGCTCGGAGCCCCTTCGACATCCATGTACCCCGTTAGAGCTTATGACAAAATCCGAAGGAAAATTTATCGCGAACCAAGATCGAATAGAGAGCGATATCAGCCGTATCACAGGGACAGAAAAATTGGCGTATCCGGGCAAAACTTTCCAAGACATGAAAGGAGAAATGACCAAGGTCAGAACAGCCGGGGGCTCATGACCAAAAGCAATTTCGAAAGGCCCATCGGGCATAAAGAAGCACCTCGGTTATCGGAGTATAATTTTAATGTTGATGTTGCCGCTATTGTATCTGCAATTGGTCGCATCAAAGATACTAAATGGCCTCGACCATTGCAATCCGATCCGACCCAAAGGGATCTAATCAGATATGCAAATATCACGGCGCTCACGGTCATAAAACAGAAGACTGTTGGCAACTGAGAGAAGAAGTAGCCAGGCTACTCAGTAACGGACACCTTCGAGAATTCTTGAGTGACCGAGCAAAAAATCACTTCGGAAACAGGAACAAAGTGACAGGCTAGGAAGAACCTCAACATACAATCAACATGATCATCGGTGGAGTCGATACCCCTCAAGGGTCGATGTTGAAACGTACCAAAATATCCATCATTAGGGAAAAGCGCACTCGGGATTACACGCTAGAGGGGACTTTATCTTTTAACAACGAGAATGCGGAAGGAATTGTACAATCTCACAATGACGCACTGGTAATATTTGTACTTATACATAAAGTTAGAGTAAAATGTGTGTTAATCGATCCAGGTAGCTCAGCCAATATAATCCGATCGTGGGTCGTGGAGCAACTCGGCCTATTAGGACGGATTGTTCGTACAGTCCGAGTACTTAACGGGTTCAATATGGCATGTGAGACCACCAAGGGTGAGATAACGTTGCCAATAAATACTGCTGGAACCATTCGAGAAACAAATTTCTGTGTGATCGAAGGGGACATGAGATACAATGCTCTGTTCAGAAGGCCATGGATCCATGACATGAAGGCGGTACCTTCGACATTACACCAGGTGTTGAAATTTACGACGCCAGATGGAGTTAAAACAGTTTACAAGGAGCAACCAGATGTGAAAGAAACGTTCGCGGTGGAAGAAATGACACCAACACCAACAGTTCCAAACCAAGAGGTCGAGAATAATAGCAATCACAGATACCATCTTCGGCAAATGTGGATAAACAAGTATATGTCGAGGATGATGACTATGGAATTCCCAGATCTTTTATCACCCCCAACAATTCTGATGCCAGCAAATCAATTGTCGAGGAACTGGAACAAGTCACACTGCGAGAAGACTTGCCCGAACGAAAGGTATACCTGGGCTCGGGGTTGAGCTCCGAGCTTAGGACAAAACTTATTCGATTCCTTACAACTAACAAATACTGTTTCGCTTGGTCCCACCTTGATATAACAGGTATACCATCGGAGATAACCACTCACAAGCTGAGCCTGGATCCGAAGTTCCATCCGGTCAAACAAAAAAGGAGGCCTCAGTCCGAAATCAAACATGCATTCTTCAACGATGAGGTAACTAAACTTCTAAAGATAGGGTCTATTCGAGAGGTTAAATACCCGGATTGGTTGGAAAATGTAGTGGTAGTCCCTAAAAAAGGGAATAAATTAAAAATGTGTGTAGATTATAAAGACTTGAATAAAGCATCTCCAAAAGACTTTTCCCTTACCTAACATCGATCGCATGATCGACGCTACTGCTGGCCATGAGACTCTTAACTTTCTCGATGCATACTCCGGCTACAACCAAATACGGATGGACCTAGGTGATCAGGAAAAAACTTCCTTCATCACTAAATATGGCACATACTGTTACAATGTAATGCCATTTGGGTTAAAAAAATGCTGGAGCCACATACCAACGCTTAGTAAACCGAATTTCCGGGAAACAACTAGGAAAGACAATGGAGGTTTATATTGACGACATGTTAGTTAAATCCCTACGAGCAGAGGACCATTTAAACCATTTGCAGGAAACATTTAGTGTATTGAAGCAGTACAAGATGAAGTTGAACCCGAAAAAGTACACGTTTGGTGTGGGTTTAGGTAAATTCCTCAGATTCATGGTTTCGAATCGAGGAATCGAGATCAACCCTGAAAATATCAAGGCTTTCGAGGATATCACGGTCATAGATAGTTTAAAAGTCGTGCAAAAGTTGACCGGACGGATAGCAGCTATAGGGCGATGCATTTCGAGGTCGTCTGATAAAAGCTACCGGTTCTTCGCTATATTGAAAAAGAAGAACAACTTTTCATGGACTCTAGAATGCCAACAGGCTTTGGAAGAACTCAAAAGGTATTTATCGAGCTCGTCGTTACTTCATACACCGAAGGCGGATGAATAACTGTACCTTTACCTGGCAGTCTCAGAGATAGCGGTAAGCGGAGTCCTTGTCCAATTTGAAAAAGGTACATAATTTCCAATTTATTATGTCAACAGAACCTTAGGCGAAGTCGAGACTAGGTATCCTCACTTGAGAAAACTGGCACTCGCTTTGTTAAGAACTTCTAGGAAACTGAAACCGTATTTCCGATATCATCTCATATGTGTCGTAACAACTTACCCATTAAGAAATGTGATGCATAAACTCGAGCTCCCAGGTCGATTGGCCAAATGGGCCATAGAAATAAGTGGGTACGACATTGAATATCGACCTCGAACTGCCATTAAATCTCAGGTGTTGGCAGACTTTGTGGCCGATTTCACACCAGCCTTAATACCCGAGGTCGAAAGAGAGTTGTTAGCTGGTTCAAGAACTCCTTCAGGAATATGGACCCTTTTCACAGATGGTGCCTCGAACGCGGAGGGATCTGGACTTGGCATCGTGTTGAAGCCACCAACTGGTAACATAATTCGACAATCTATTAAGACTGTGAAACTAACTAACAATGAGGCAGAATATGAAGCCATTATTGCAGGCCTAGAACTAGCCAAGAGCTTGGGAGCAAAAGTGATCGAAGCCAAGTGCGACTCCCTTCTTGTGGTAAATCAAGTCAATGGAACGTTCGAGTTTAGGGAAGGGCGAATGCAGAGATACTTAGACAAATTGCAAGTGATGTTGCATCGGTTCAAAGAATGGACCTTACAACATATACCTCGGGATCAAAACAGTGAGGTCGACGCCCTTGCAAGCTTGGGGTCGTCGATTGAAGACGACGAGTTCGACTCGGGAAAGGTCGTACAGTTCATGAGGTCAGTAGTGGAAGAAGGACACGCTGAGAACAAATCGACAAGTCTAACTTGGGATTGGAGGACAAATACGTGGAATATGTCAGTTTCGGCAAACTTCCCTCGGATCCAAAAGAGTGGAGGGCCCTGCGTATGAAGGCGGCCCAGTTCAGCTTGTCCAAGGACGGAACCTTGTTCAGCCACGCTGAGATCATATCAACAAGTCTAACTTAGGATTGGAGGAACAAATACGTGGAATATCTCAGTTCCGGCAAACTCCCCTCGGATCCAAAAGAGTGAAGGGCCCTGCGTACAAAGGCGGCCCAGTTCAGCTTGTCCAAGGATGGAACCTTGTTTAGAAGAACATTTGACGGCCCACTCGCGATATGTCTGGGACCAGGCGAAACTGAGTACATTTTAAGGGAAATCCACGAAGGTACTTGCGGGAACCATTCATGCGCCGAGCCGCTAATTCGAAAAATAATCAGAGCCAGTTATTATTGGGTCGATATGTAGAAAGACGCAAAGGAGTTCGTTCGAATATGTGACGAATGCCAAAGGCATGCCCCGATGATCCATCAACCCAGGGAGACACTCCACTCAGTCCTATCACCATGGTCATTCATGAAATGGGGGATGGACATCGTTGGCCCTCTTTCGTACACGCTAGGTTAAGCTCAATTTATACTATTTATGACTGACTATTTTTCTAAATAGGTGGAAGTGCAGGCGTATGAGAAGGTTAGGGAAAAAGAAGCGATCGATTTCATTTGGGATCACATCATATGCCGATTTGGAATGCTTGCCGAGATCGTATGCGACAACGAGGAGCAATTCATCGGTAGCAGAGTGACAAAATTCCTCGAAGATCACAAGATCAAAAGGATCTTATCGACACCCTACCACCCCAGTGGGAGTGGACAAGCCGAATCTACCAACAAAACCATACTTCATAATCTCAAAAAGAGATTAACCGATGCCAAAGTGAGATGGAATGAAATATTACCCGAAGTCCTATGGGTATATCGTACGACCGAGAAATCCAGCACCAGAGCCATCCCGTTCTCTCTAGTTTATGGCACCGAAGCTTTAATACCGGTCGAGGTCGGGGAACCAAGTGTCAGGTTCCGGTATGTGACAGAGGAATCGAATTACGAAGATATGAATATGAACTTGGAACTGTTAGATGAAAGATGTGAAGTCGCCCTTGTTCGACTAGCTGCTCAAAAGCAAAGAATCGAGAGGTATTATAACATAAGGACCAACTTTCAATATTTCAACATCGAGGACTTAGTACTAAGGAAGGTTACACCAAACACATGGAGTCCGAACGAAGGGAAGCTGGGACCAAACTGGGAAGGACCTTATTGTATCATTAAAATCACCGGAAAGGGATCCTACAAGCTCGGAACAATGGATGGTAGACAACTACCAAACAGCTGGAACATAAATCACTTAAAACGGTATTATTGCTAAGATACGACCCTGTTCTTTATTTTTATTTGCATTACGAGCTAACATTTGCAGGTATCAAACAAGGTACCCTGGATCGAGGGATACAAGATATCAAGTCTAAAAGTACGCGTTGCACTCTTTTTCCCTTGAACCGGTTTTGTCCCAAAATGGGTTTTACGGCAAGGTTTTTAATGAGGCAACTAGTAAGTCATGCTAACTTAGATCTGAAGGCCGATAGGAAATCGGTGACGGCAGTATTCGAGGCCTATCTTCAATCGACCCCGAATACTGGGGGGCCACTTTAGCTTGGAAATATATTTTAGGATTGAAGGGTCAAAGATCAATAAGTTTCAATGTAAGGGCCAAACGGTCAAATGAACCATGCCTAAATAGATTGATCGAACCCTAACACAAATTGTACACATGCATTACTATTATGAACAAAAATAAAGAAAAGTATCTTGTATACAAAGTCCTGCTTCCGATCAAACGAGCCCAAGGGTCACTTTAACTTTAGTTCGAATAACCATTCTCTTACTCGGGGACTTTTGTCCGGAAAGAAAAACTTATTCGAGGGGATATAAGACCTATTAAGGCAAACCTCGAACTTTAAAGGCTAAGGCCGTTCCAGGTTAACAGAACTCGAGGGGATATAAGACCTATTAAGGCAAACCTCGAACTTTAAAGGCTAAGGCCGTTCCAAGTTAGCAGAACTCGAGGGGATATAAGACCTATTAAGCAACCCCCCCGAATTAAAAGGTTAAGGCCATACCGAGTTAATAGTATTCGAGGGCTAAGGTATTTCGAGTTAGCAGAACTCGAGGGAATATAAGACCTATTAGGCAACCCCCGAATTAAAAGGTTAAGGCCATACCGAGTTAATAGTATTCGAGGGCTAAGGTATTTCAAAAGTTTCAAAAAGAAAGCTTTACAATAATATTCGAGGGCTAAGGTATTTCAAAAGTTGCAAAATGAAAGCTTTACATATATACATCAAAAATCCCTTTTACAAAGTCGAGCAACCTCGATACACAATATTAAACACGGGAAAAGATAAAACTCGGTCAGGAGCGACTTGGTCTCAACTGGATCCCACCTCGATATCAGGATTTTCGAGGTCGTCTCATTCTTCAGATCCGACTGAATCCTCGGAATCATCCTCCTCCGAAAAGGCTAATTTTCTGGCCTCAGCTTCGGTTATTTTGGCATCTTTGATCTCCGCCGATAAATCAAAGCCCGAGCATGAATTTCTCAAGGACAAGTCTGCGAGATTGCCACATCATATGGTCAACCATATTCCTTGATTGATCTTGAGCAGCTTCAACATCTGCCTATATTGAGCCATCAGTTCATCAACTTCGGCTTTGACCACGGCAACTTCCGACTTGGCCGTTTTTAGCTCTTTAGCCATATCATCTCGATCTGAGATAACCGTGCTAATCTGAGATTGGAGCTCGTCAGTATTCCTGCATTGAGCCTCGACTTTCTCCTTTGCCTCTCTAAGCTAAGCCTCTGTTGAAGCTAACTGTGCCTGAGATGTCTCTTTTTACGAGGCTAGCTGATCCATCTTGCTCCTCCACTCGTCGGCCTTAGCTCTAACCACACTTATTTTAGATCGAAGCTGATTAATCTGGTCAAGTTCTTGCTATACTTGCTCGACCAAGCCAGCATTATCTTTCCGGGTAAGCTCCAGTTCGGCACGGAGGTTCATCATATCCCCTTCGAGCCGTTCGTAGCGTTTCGACTCTTCCCAGAATTAGAGAAAAGCTTCATGGTGAAGTACCGAGGCCTGCAAGCATAAAGAAGATGTTATGATTACTATAAATTTTAAAGTACATAACAAAGGACATTGAATAAAGCTTATCCGAAGTTACCCGATTCCGCGCCTGTTGAGCTTCATTGAACAGGCAGGGCGCATTCACCTCGTTCATTCTTGCCTGATCCTCCTCGGTAACCAAGCACCAAAGATAACTGACCACCTCGACGGGGGCGAAAAGAACTCGGGCATCCTCGGCAATGGTGAAAGATATGGATCGTTTTCGATCAGGGTATGCGCTCGGCGCGGGAAACCGATCGACCAATTTTGGACTGAAGGAAAATCCCGCTTGTATCGGTGGATGAGCTCTTCCTCGGTACCTCTAAATTACTGAGCCCAAGAACATCTTCCGCGGACGTCGAATTCACACCATCAAAAAAACCACGAAAAGGGTTTTTCGATCTATGATCTCCTTCCGGGGAACGTTCTTTTTCCATTTGGGCCTCGTTAAACTTTGATTCCGAGAAAGAGCGAATCAACCATCTCAATCGGACCCAAGACTCCCAGTGGTGCTCTTCTCATATCTGGGGAAGCCCCACTTCTTGTCTCCATCTCGGGTCCCCCAACTCCGTAAAGATCCGCTTCATTAACCCCTGGTTTGGAGACCCCTCGCCCTTCAGATTGTGGCGGCACACTAGCCACAAGGTCAAAATCCTCTTCTTCCTCCTCAGACTCATCCCTCAATCGACGTAGCGAGTCCGCAGATAATACTCGATCACTAGCACTCCCCTTGGGCTTACGAGCCAATCTTTTCCTCGGTCTTTTTTTTCCGAGGTTTGAGGAACTTGAGGCCTTTTTTCTTTTCTTCTCTTTATCCTGCTTTGAAACAGGGGGCTCTGTGAGAACATCATCGCCTACGGGTGGAGGTCTCATCTCAATATCCTTTGATAAACCTGCAAAAGAAAGGCAAAACAAGTTAGAAATCAATAGCATAAAGAATTAAACTTGGATGTAACTTATCTCACCATGAAGTCGGGCCTCCCACCGGCCTTTCGGAAGCTCGCGCCATGCGCACTCGGAATATGGTCTTTGGGATACAATTCCCTCGACCCATTCTTTGAGATGAGGAATTACATCCGGCATCAGAGAAACAGCTGTGCCATAGAAAATTGATAAGAGGAAAGGCGAAAGGGAGAACGGTAAACAAATTGATAAGCAAGGTTACACTTACGCTTCATATTCCATTTCTTAGGGAATGGCATATCCTCGGCCGGGATTAGATCCGATGTTTTCACTCGAAAAAATCGACCCAACCAACCTCGATCCCGATCCTCATCAATACTTGAGAACGAGGCTTTGCTTGCCCGAAGAGCAAGTTTTATCAACCCCCCTCGGTAGAGTCGGGGACTGTACAAACGTATGAGATGATCGGCGATGAAAGGATACCCCTCGATCTTGTCTACAAAAAAACGGAGAAGGATGACTATCCTCCAGAAAGAAGGATGAATTTGGCCCAGGGTCACCTCGTACCTTTTACAAAAGGCAATAATGACCGGGTCCAAAGGGCCCAACGTGAAGGGATAAGTGTAAACACTTAAAAAACGTGAAGGGGTAAGTGTAAACACTTAAAAAACCCTCCACGTGGGTAGTGATTGTTTCTTCAGGCGCAGGAACCACCACACACTTGTCGACCCAGTTACAGTCTTCCTTGACTTTATCGAGAACTCTGTCGGTGATTGAACAGATGTATCTCGTGACCGGTTCGCATCGACCCGGTATTGAGGAAGCTTTATCGACCTTGAAATAGGCTCCGGTTGAACACCTGGTTGGTACAAATGCCTTTAGAGGGGGCTCCGGTGTAGATTCCTCAATGACGACAGGCAAAACGTCCTCAGCAGGTTGAGAAGAAAAGGGTGTGTGTCTTTGGGGAACGGATTTCGAAGTCTTTGCCGTTATTTTGAATAGATGAAGAAATAAAAAGATACAGATGCGAAGGAAATATAATCTGAAGATAGCTTGTGAAGTATTTTCAGAAAACCAAAAGGCAGGAGGTCTTGAAGATAAGAACGATGTACTTTTTATAAAGGAGCACAAACATTTGAATACTAAGAGTGAATGAGGGTATTTATAGTCTCTCAAAATGGCGGTTCGCATCCCAAAGTGGCAGAACGCCGACTGACACACACTTAATGCTTTAAAGGGCTTTTCTAATGGGACGTTTTCAATTTTCGTATCGTGTACGTCATAAGTTCATCGTCACTTATCAGAGTGAGAATCGAAATCCAGTATGGTGAGAATCTGAGGCTCATATCATTTCTCGTCGTTACTCTCCAAAAAACGAAGAGACTATCTGTTTACGGCCGAAGTCGGGCCCATCTATATGTGGTCGAAATCGGGCTCGACTCTATATAGTCAATATCGAGTTCAACTATTGCACGACAGATTGGGTTCGGAATGCGTAGGGTCGAAGATCGAACCCGAGCTTCATCGAAGTGGAACACGAAGCCAGAATGTCCAACCTCGAGAACATCGAGCCCGTTGTCCGAAATCGATTCTGACTCCGAAAATGTCCGAGGAAAGATCATTAAACCTAAATGACAGAAAGCCAGAATATCCGTAATGGGACAAATATCGCAGCGGGAATCTTGGCACAAATCAATAGAACCGCTTAATTAGTAAATCAGAAATTTTTTTACCTTGTACGGAGATTTTTACTTTGTATAGAGTTGCACCAGATGTACGACCTCCCTACTATATAAAAGGACGGTTGAATTATTTGCCAGGCACTTTTCTAATCATCAATAAAAAGAAAAACAGTGGTATATTACTCTGTTGAATCATTTTATCATTAACTTGTTCCAATTTCCATTATAATCAGTTCCTGCCCAAGAAGGATCAGCCAACGGCCAAGAGTGTCTAACTCGGGTGGTTTGCGTTCTTTTCATTTATCTCTTAATTTCAACTTTCATTATACTATTCGTCATTTGTATCAAATTAGGCCACGTATCCTTAAAACCACGTATAAATTCAATTATTATCCAAAATTTAGAGTAAACAATATCTTATTTCATACCTATCACATGCTTTTACTTGATTATTGGACCGCATGAGTTGCATATTAGAGCAAGAGTAACTTTTAAAAAAATAGTTAATGCCCTTTTGGTTTGTTAGAACAATACTTATTTGAGTAAAATTTGAAAGTTAACATGATATATACTTATATTTAAGTGGGGATAGTAATGTATCTTACTTACTAATTGGGTAGTGTTTGTGTTTGTGCACAGGCGTATGCCCGACTGTTGCATTATATGTACAATTATAGGATTATCAAAAAGTTCACCATAACACAATTTCATACTTCTTTCAATCATTTTGCTTGTTGCACCATATGTGGTTACCAAAAAGGTTCACCATAAGACAATTTCATACTTGTTTGTATTGTTTCGCTTTATTATTAAAAAAGAAGATAATATAGTCAAGCTGATAAAAAAATTAATTAAATATCAACATATTATAGCTTCAGTCTAAGCACATTCATTTGAGAAACAAAGTTATACAATGTGTGAATATATATTTGCGACACAATACATTCATTCCATAATCCTTTATTGTTACAAGCCACCTCCTTTTTGCGGTAGCATTTGACTAACGCATCAGAAGTCGTGCCATGCCACATGACCAAGAACATGTTCCATCCTACATGACCAAATCTGAAATTTTATAGTCCCTTGGAGAAAAGAATGGGAAACAGAAGTTAAACCAGTACGAAGATCAAGTTATTCTGTTTCAAATTGAGAATAACAACAGACTCACAAATTTTTCAATATACTTTGATTTTTAATAGTCTATTTTCTGTTTCAAATTGAGAATAACAACAGACGCACAAATTTTTCAATGTACTTTTGTTTTTCATAGTCTATTGACTCTATTCCATTTTGGTAATTCAAGACCGTACTTCAGCACACTTCAAAAGTCTATCTAAAGTTCTTGTCTAAATGTTACATAGTTTCAAACAAAGATACACTATCACTACTAGAAATCAGCTAAAAAGCGATCAAAAATTAGCGACCAGCGTTGGTCTGTCCAAAAAAACAACCAACTTTGATCGCTAAACTGGTGAAAATAATAAAATAATAATCTTAAATAAATTAGCGATCAAAGTTGGTCACTAGTTGGTCGCAAAGTTCGTCAAATTGTTGACCAGACTGGTCAGACCTGTTTGGTCAAAAAAATTTCAAGATTAGCGACCAACGTTGGTCGCTAATGTTAAAGTATATATATTTTGCGACCAAAGTTGGTCGCTCTCATATCAACATTTTGTCAAAATTAAACTCAATTTTGTATTTACTATCTAAATAATATAAATGTAAGCCGTTAACGCTTTTGTAATACAAGGGATGAATATGCAGTTAAGTACTACGGAGCGTGCGTGCGTATCCACACATATATATATATATATATA
>MCJB01050499.1:0-33815 GCA_002018475.1 Nicotiana obtusifolia
CTTGAAGTGCATGTGATCCTAGTTTTCCTAAGATTGAGTTTGCAATGTTGAAGAGAAAATATTCTGGTGCCATAGTCTTTCAGAAGGTGTGAAATGGTAAAGAGAAAGAATTTTTGGCAGTGTGAAAATCTAGCTAGGAAAAAGCTGGATAGAGGAAGTTTGTTGTTCCTATGACTTTGTAACAACTGGGAAGGAACAAGGAAAATGAGGATTGAGTGGAAATGATATCAAAGTAGGGATATTTAAAATATATCCAATAGTTTAGGGAGGACAGAATTCTAAGTCCAATGTGTGGCAGTGGGATGGCAGTTTTAGTGTAAGAGGTAATGCTAAGCATAGTGTGTGATAGTAGCTATAACATTTAGCACAAGTGTAAGAAAAGCCGGTGATCTAGAGCATCTTTTGAGGCAGTAACAGAAGAGGCAGGTATAACATTCCTGACCCTCGTACCATCATGTCTTTTATCAACAGCAGCAATAATACCTAGATTGTGTGCAGCAGTCTGTTTTCCAGTAGCAGCAGCATCGATAATTTCCAGTCCAGCATTAGCACGGGTAGGAGCTTTCTCTGTTATTTCTATCACAGCTTGAGCAGCCCTTTTAGCATTCAAGAAAACTCGTGCATCCCCTTTTAGTTGCTCAACATTGTTAGCATAAGTTACTGGCAGATTGCTATCAAATGATGTGATAACAGCCTGTGTAGTTTTTGCTTTCAGAATTCGACAAGTATTCTCATCATGGCCTTGGTGCTTGCAAGACGAGAAATACTTTGGGAGATTGTCATACACAATCTGTTGGTAATAGACAGTAGACTTCCCAGTAGATTTGTCGATGATGCGCAAGTTAACCTTTTCTGGATGTTCGTTTAAAAGGTCGAGCAAAACCTTCACCCTGGCTGTGCTTGGTCTTGTTCTTTCTTGTGTTGCTTTATCCACTGCAAGCGCTTTACCCACAGCAGACGCGATCGACATCAATGATCTTTTTGCAAAGAAATTTGGTGGTAGGCCTGGCAGAGAAATCCAAACTGCTGCCATGGAGGTTTCCTCCTTTGGGTTAAAGTGAAAGGTCCATGGAAAAGTTCGGAAGAAGAAATCATTTCCCTTTGTTTTAAGATATCCAGCCGATCTTGACAAGAATTTAACATAGTCATTGTAAAGATCAAACCTGACCAACAGATGTCGAAACTCAAGCTGTCCAATATTGCAGTGACCTTGGACATCGAACTGTGTCGAAAATGATCTTCGAATCTCCTGCAATTCTGGTTTACCATATGAGAACTTCATCACTACTGCCTGATGCAGTCCCTCCTCTCGTGTGAAGTCGTTAACTTCATCAATGGTAAATTCTATCGAAGGTTCACCGTGGATGAAAATTACTGGACATAACTCGATTTTTGACGACGCATCGACAGTTTGTTTTTGAAGCAGTTGCGCAGCATATGATTGTTGCTTACATACTGTTTCCTGCTGATTTTTCGCTGGTTCTCCCATAGCCATAGCTGTTTTCACAGCAGCAGCAGTACTGGTTGTTTTTACATCCTTTTCCGATGCAATTGCAGAGATATACCCGGTGGAAGTGTTTGAAATTTTGTTGGGATGTATAACATAACTTGTAGAGGCATGATCACTGGATTAAACTGGTATTTGTGGCATCTGTACCTGTAGCTCTGCATTCTCGATGATCTGAACTTCAGCAGGGTGTTGTTGTACTTGGCCTCGAACATTTGCAGTAGGCTGCGACTCAACAGGAATTCTAGCATGTCCTGTTTTATCCATTACGCTATCAACATTGACAGTATTTTTATTATCATTTATGAAAGGATTGGCAGCCACAGCAGTCACCACTGGTAGTGAATCATTACTGCCAGTTTGCTGGTTTCCTACGATAGAGGAAGGAGTATGGTCATAACTTTTCTGGCATGATTCTTGAGTTTTATCTTGACGACCAGTTTGCTTATGACTTGGAGACGATTGATGAGTGCCCTGGCCATTAAATTGAGCTTGTTTGGTGACTTTAGCATTTGGTCGAGCACCTGGTGTGCGCGACATTATCAATTCCTTCTTTTGCAATGTTGTGGAGCTAGGCTCAATGAAAATCGGAATTGAAGAGTGAGAATCAATGTCGTGGACCTCAGGAGTCGATTGGCATTCATCTTGGACCAATTGGCATGGCCGAGCATCGGTTCCGACCAACTGGTGCGAAACTGGGCTGTTTGGGCGATAGGACCTCACTGTTCCTGCTATGAAATCAACTGGAATTTGGTGGGGAAGTCGGAATGGATGTGGAGAAGCTTCTCCAGCACTTGGAATGGTGCAATTTGGTTCAGAAATGGACGAGGAAATGTCAGTTGCTCCCAGGCGAAAATTCGCTACAGTGATCCCGATCTTTGTTTGTAAATCTGTAGCAGGTGGATTGTTTGTTTGGAACGATGTTTGTTGGGGTTGATTCACCATCGGAAGGCGGTTTTTTTGAGCCAAGTCCGGTGGCTTTTCACCACCGGACGACGAGGAACCAGTCATTTGAGTAAAACGTGACTACTGTTCACACCAGTCGTTGCCAGTAGCAGGAGAGAGAAGAGAGGCTAACTCAATTAAATGAAATAAAAAATCCCACAAATATTCAAGGGTATAATTGTAAAGAATATTTTGTATAGTTTTAAACTAAACACAAATTTAAATTATACATTGTATAATTAATTTTTAATACAATGAACCAAACACTCGATAAAAAATAATCTCAGCACTACAATCCCTGCATTACTAATCCCTGTATTACTAATCCCTGCATTACTAATCCCTGCATTACTTGTTTTCCTACCAAACGACCCCTCAGAATATTAACAATACTTCTCTTTTTCCAAGATTGTGTGGTTGCAAGTGTTTTCGAACTGTCAAAGATTGTAGAACAGGAAAAAAGAAACCCTCAACCACCGTGTAGCAGCTGTTGTGCATGGAGAGTACTTAGACCACGTAGTTATTTCAAGTCATGAATTCTGAAAATCACCAATACTTTATAAAACGCATTCAGTAGTCTTTGCATAAACAGGGCCATATCTGTGGGTTCAAACTCAAGTATATGGCGGAAAAGGTAAGCGAAAGCATGAATCTATTACAATCTTAATAGATAACAAAGGAGGACTTCAAACGTTGGTCTTTGTTCGGTTCATGACCTTTGATATAATCTTTGGCTCTTCTTATTTCATACGACAACACCACCTTTGATTAACGACATTAGCTCGGAAACTCTACCGCCACCCACCAGCCCTTTAAGGATTTTATATAAATATATATAATAGTATTGTGGGAATCAGCTTGCGTGCACTTCGACTATTCCGGCATGCTCATTTTTTGTCTCTGTTAGGATCTAAATCCCGGTCTCCAAGGTTTATGCACACTTCATTGACCACACGACCTCCAGCCATTTATGGAATTAGCGACCAAGAGAAGAAACTTCTTGATAAACATACAACCGGCCGTGCAATTAATTGGTTTGCACGCCTCTTTTGTTACTTTATAGTATCCCTGTTCTTCAGAAACAACGCAAGCATTCTAGCCGAATCTCAATTTTTTAAGCTGCAGCAAAGAACCGAATTTTAGTTATCAAGTTAATAGTTTATGTAAAAAATCCTAAGAGACTCTATTAGTCTAGCAGGATACTCCTCACGTAAAATCCAATATACTGAAGTAGCACTAGAACTTTGTTTCATGAGAACCGTAGAGAAGCAACCTGAAAATCCTATTGCATTGCAATCTTTGCGTCTTCTTGACACATTTCACGTCCCTTGCAAATATAACACTTCGACTAAGAGAACCAGAATAGTAATCGAAGAGCCCCAAGAAGCAAGTGACAGAAGAATAATCCGTGCAAGTCCAGCTAGCCAAGGTTGAAAATAATAGCATCTGTATTCAAGAAATTATATATTTTAAGGCTTAATGGCCCACCTTGAGCATAGTCAGCTTTGCTGCAAAGTCATTTTGATCAAATTGAGCGTCATGCTGTAGCTTAAGGCCGGTCAACAACGTAACCGTGGATATTCATCTCTTTCATTTCCCTCAGCTCCTTGTCTTTAGTTGCAATACCTGTTAGTGCAACGTTCAAATGTTGATTGGCATCATCCAGTTTACTTTGAAGTTCAGAAACTTGGATCCTCAAAGCCTCGCATTCTTTTTCCAAGTCTTTCTGAAGGAGTTCCATCTGTACTCAACATATCAATGCAAGCAAAATAAGATATCGATATCAATATAAAGGAAGAATGCATGTTAAACTCAGACATGGAGGAAACATACTTTATTCGAGACTCTCTTAACCTGCTTACAAACTTCATTTTTATGTGTTGCTAGAGCAACACAAATTTCCTTTCCCTGCATAGATTGAAGATGTTCGAGTTACACAAAATTGTGAGTCAAACTGAATGACTATCTATAAACAAAAATTTATGCAAGACACCAGAAATTCTCGTCTTAAAGAATACATCAGTGTTGCTCCTACCATATTGCCTCATGTCCCTCAGCTCAGCTGAATGCAAGCATTCCATTGAAACTGGACGGAAAAAATGAACCTGTAGGGAACACGAAATCATACTTGAACATTGAAGAGTGTGTATTGTAATACACATCCCTCTTCTGAACTTGATAGACAACATGATACATCATGTCTTGCCCCACTCTTGTTAATGCCCAATATGATTTTCTCTGGCAAGAGTCCAATAGATCATTAATCTTTCCAACAGCAAAGAAAACTGAATTCCCATACGGAAGAATCCACAGGATCTACATAAATTATTATTTGGCACCATCTTTGGGCAAATTTTCCTGCAGATAATAAAACAAATGAAACTTATTTTGACCTGGCACAAACTCAAACTAATCCAAGGAATTTCAATATAAGTCATGGAACCCCTGTTTGGTATAATTTTAAATAAGGGGAAACTTAAACACAATCACAATAAAAAAGAAACAAACAGAAAGAGAATGAGCAATTGGAGAAAGAACTAAGAGACAACAGTCAACAGCTGCTGGTAGTTCTCATTTCCTACTCACGAAAAGTGGCTTTGAGAAATACATGAAGCATAAATCATCTACTAGTACTTAGTGAAGAACACATCGTATTATGAGAGAAAATACATGCATATTAACCATAAAAAAGACAACATTAAGGAAAAATTAAATAGAAGTACTCTCCAATTTCTTAGAACATGATTCCTTGGCCAAGGAGACCCGATTAAGCTCTTACCATCAATTTGTAACGAGAAAGGATATCCAACTCCCGTTCCCACTTTGCACGTGTCACTGCAATTTGTCTGGGTAGAATACGTTCCAGCAGTGATGTCCAGTCTCAAGAATAAAAAACAAAACAACTTAGCAGATAGGGGGGTACCTACGACATGTTCAGGTTTTGAAAGGAATAGTAACAGTACGGAATAAGAAACTAGCTAAAGATGAGTCAAATTTGGAGAAAAAGAAATACGAGGCAAAATTTGAAAGGAACAAAAGTTAATGAAAACTACTAACTCGCGAGATTCAGGGCCATCAACATATCCCATGTCAACCAGAATCTACAGAGCAGACATCTGCGCTGCATCATCCTTGCCAACAACAGGGGCGTAGCCAATATAGAAACTATGGGTTCATCCGAACCCATAGCTACTGCTCATACTCAATATTTTTGCTCATAAAATTATTAAATATGTACAAATAATAACTTTTGAACCTGTTAAATTAGATGGGATAAGGTAGAATTGCGAATCTGAACCCATAAAGTTCAAATCCTGGATCCGCCACTGGCCAACAGGATAATTGTCCAGTATGCTAACTGTGAACACGTAACATATATTATCACGAAGTAGAATCAACTTTGACTTCGAAGGTATATCACTGAACTTAAACATTTAGTACAACTCAATCTAACTAGAAGCAAATCGACATACTTGAACATAAGATAATTGCACGAACATTGGCAGCTTCATCTGACTCCCGAAATAACGTCTTCTTGAAAATCAGTTTACAATGCAAAATCTCCCCTTTACTTCTGTCTTTTGATGCCTTAAAGTCTCCCAGTAGATTGCCAATACACTTATTTTCATCCAAGGCAATGTACTCCTCTAAACAAAGCACACAAGCTGCCAAATGTTTGACCTTAAAAGACTTTAATAAGGGGATAGGAATTAGTACCATTTGCAGGATCAATGGATTTAGAACCAGTAACAACCTTATGGCACTCGAACAGACTGAAGCTAGCATGAGTTGACAAATTGATTATCCTTGCAACCTCCTGAAAGAGCAAGTATATCACACGAAACTTATAAAGGGAAAACATCACTAACGTATCCACTATTAAATATATCTGGTCTCCAAAGAAACTAAGAATGCTGAAATAGGAACTTCTTAATCAAGTCAATCAAATTAAAAAAGTGATAAAAACCATGCAAATGATCCTTTCTGATATTAGAGGCCTTAAGCCATCAAAACATAACTCAAACTTTGTAATTCTCGAGTCCATGAAATAAAAAGAAATGAGAAAAGAAGAAGTAATAGACAGATATCACAAAAGTTAAGGTTCCAGAACAGACTATAAGAAGCTGCCGACTTAACTGATTAGAAGTCATTAGTTACTTCTTAGTTTTCTTTTCTGTTGATAGTAACAAATTATAAGGCAGGAAGAAACTGGGTTTGCTTGGGAATGCTCTCGGCGCACGTTTAACTGGGTTTGCTAACGTACACCCGGAACAATGCCCCGGCACGGAAATGCTATTCCGGCTAAGATACAATCAGAAGTTTTGGCAACACCAGAAGCAGAGATTCAAACTCAACGAACACCAATAACATTTGGAAGTTTTCTTCCCGCAATGTTAACGATTGCGGAAGAAATTGAGGAACCTGAGATCCCACCCGATGGAGAACGAGGTGAACAAACAAAAGGGATTGCTACAAGCATAAAGGAGGAATTAGCAGCACGCCGACTCCAATTCTCTGTAGCGGCATCTTTTGAACAGTCAACCCCTGTGGATGAAGGTAGGAGCAATCGAAACGCTCAAATGGGTAAGTCTCTTACCTATGTTCCACCAATTACTAGAAATGGGAAAATCACTATCAAAATTGAGGAAAATGACATTAAAGCGCAGGAGAGCTATTGGAAATCTTCCCTAATTGGGTACGTGATTGGGGATACTCCGTACATGAACTCAATGGAGAATTATGTGACCAATGTACGGGGGTTTGTCTCTAAACCACGAATTATGCAGCACGATGAAGGATATTACATCTTCAAGTTCAATACTATTGACGAATGTGATCTTGTGTTGCAATCTGGACCATATACCTATCACAATAAACCATTCATCCTTCAGAATTGGAAAATTGACTTCACTTTCAACCCGGAAGGCATTACAGTAATTCCATTACAGGTCACTTTTCCTGGTCTTCCTGTAGGTTATTGGTCAACTGAAGCACTTAGCAAGGTAGCTAGTGCTGTGGGTAAACCTCTGCATGCTGATAATTACACAGCAAACATGGAGAAAACAGCCCAGCCTTAATAGAACGTTTCAGCACATTTAGAGTATTTATTGCAAAAACTTGAACCTTGGTGTCAGTATTAGCTCCATGAGCCACAGTATGAGTATATACGGACATGTATTCATCAATTTCCTTGCTCGGAGGCATGTTAGATCAGCACAAGTACATTAGCTCCCATGCTTTAATCAAAGAATGCCTGTATGTAGGAAGCAAACGTTTGAGAAGCATTTTCAAGTTATAAAGCAAACGAATCAAGGAAGAAGAGAATGCCAGCTCCCTGTTTCTCAATCAATATATGTGATGATCAAAAGACCTTTCCGGGTTATTCCTTGTTTGCTTAGAAATTTGTGCAAACATTTCATCCCGAAGGTCAGACCGCTTCAAGGCCTTCTGATATAGCTTGCCAACAAGCTCAATTCGCTCATCCAACCTGATTGGACCCACTCTAGCATAGGAATCAATACCCATATACTTCAGAATCAACTGAAATAACTTAACTGCCCTGGTAATTAGATCGCCATTTATTTTCAAGATTGATGTTGGAATTGGCACCAGTAAAGATGCAAGTTGTTTTTAGTTTGTAAGTGCCAAAAGAGGTACGCAACATTTAAAACATGCTAAATGCTAAAGAGCTTAATCTAACCCTTTGGAAACAAAACATGTCTTCAACTGTGAACTTTCGTCGAACTTGGGGCCAAACTGAGTGAATCTGCTTTTCCATAGACTTTCAAAAAAAACCTCAACCTATAACCATAAAGAATCTATGTTACCTCTTTGAAGCAGCAGGAAAACAGATTGAGGTTCTATCACATCATTATTTTAATTCAAATTACCTAAAGAACGGAATTCAGGAAAAAAGAAAGTCACACTAGTCTTCCTTGTGTGCATAATAGCTGAAATAACTTTCCTTGTGTGCAAAATAACTGAAATAATTTTTTTTCTTCTAAAATAATAACTGCATAATAATTTCCATGTCCAAAAGATGAAGGTGGCTGAAATGATGGTGTTGAGATGGATGTGCGGGCATACCAGGCTGGATAGAATTAGAAATAAAGTTATTCGGGATAAGGTGGGCGTGACCTCCGTGGAGGACAAGATACGGGAGGCAAGACTTAGATGGTTCGGACATGTGAAGAGAAGAGACACATATGCACCAGTGAGGCGATATGAGAGGTTGGCCCTGGAGGGTCTAAGGAGAGGTAGAGGTAGGCTGAAAAAGTATTGGGGAGATGTGATTAGGCAATATATGGCGTTGCTCCAGCTCACTGAAGACATAGCCAGGGATAGGAAGGTGTGGAGGCTGAGAATAAAGGTAAAGGGTTAGAATAGGTCGCCTAGTGTTGTCCTTGTCTGTAATAGTAGCTTTACTACATGAGTTAGCGTTAGTTTTGTATTTCCGTATTTCTTGATTTATGTGATTACTTGTCGTTGCTTTTGTTTCGGCCTTCTGATTACAATACTCAATTTTGGTTTTGTATCTTTGTATTTTTTCTTCGGTTTTAGAATTGGTATGATTGTTCCTGTCCTTCCTTTTATCTTTCCTAAAGCCGAGGGTCTTCCGGAAACAACTTCTTTGCCTTCTTGAAGGTAGGGGTAAGGTCTGCGTACATACTACCTCCCCAGACTTCACTTGTAGAATTACACTGGATTTTTGTTGTTGTTGTTGAATAGTCATTGTCTCACCTGGAATTTGTCAATATATGGTATAGCACCAGCAAGTTCTGGTGACAAAACTGATGAGAGAGTGGTCGGAGTGATGCACATTGCATAGGCAAAACACATGTAAGTTACGAGATCCAATACACTACCCATTTCCTCCAAGTGTGCTACAATACCAAAGAAGTAAATCTAATGAGAAAATGATGAAAGAAACTTACGGTGGAGCAAAATGGGAACCATCACCATCATAATCATCCACATTTGAGAATGCAAAGTAACAGTGATAAGCAGAGGCGGACCTATGCTCTGTCGAGAGGGGTCACCGGTGTCTGTAAAGTTTCGCAAAATTTTTATGTATATATGTATATGTCTTTAGAAAATAGTGAAATATTAGTAGCGGGCATCCTATATACAAAGCATATTTTGGTTGAATTCAAAAGTGCACCCCTGACCTTCAAATCCTGGGTTCGCCTCTGGTGATAAGGGGTGTCATCTCTGCTACTTGAAGAAGACTTACTTGACCTCATAGTAACTGGTGGCATTGGCATGTGAAAATCCACACATTACAGAAGATGCCAATTTCAAGGTCATCAGAAGTCCAAAAATACAAGCAACATTAACCAGAGAAAACACATTAACAGAATCACAAAAGTACTATCAACATCGCACCACATGTTTGAAAGCTCAAACCTTGCCAGGAAATAGCAAACAGAAAACACAAAATTAGATAGTATCACAAGCACAAAACTGCACGTGTGGTTAAATATATATTGGACAAAATAATCATGGTGTTATAAGATATTACATTATTTATTCAGATGTTTGGTATCAATTTTTAATTCCAGTATAATTAATACATGTATAGCTTGTACGCCAATTCATGTAATTATTTTATACCAAGACCAATGTGGTATAAGCACTACCATGATTAACTTAGACTCTAAACCAAAAGACCCCTATATTATAGTGGATATTTCAAACTTAGGAATAGTAGTACACATTTGAAAAAAGACAAGTCATAACAGAGAAGTAGCTTGGAAAACTACAATGACAAAACAAAAATGCTAAAACCCAGTTAACAAAACAGCATAATAACAGTTCTAACCGACAAAGAAACGCATAAAACTTCTGGGTACCTTTTTTTTTTGCTTTGTGTACTTAAAACACGAATGTTCTTCACATGAAAATAGCATACTAAATGATGAAACCCAGAAAAAGCTTCGGATTTATGCTAAGGAATGATGCTTACCTTAGAGAGAAAATTGAGAAGAGATGTAACGGTGGAGTGATCGAGTGAAGGAGGAAGAAAGTGTTGGTGTTTACTTGAGAGTGATTTTCAAAACTAAAATGTACGGATATCCTCCTCTTTGTTAGGTGTACTTATTTAGGAGTGATTTACGGATGGCATCTTATTGGGAGACATTCAAAATTTAAGTGTATAAGCATTTAAATTTTATTGGATTTAAATCCATAAAATAATTTGGACCATACTAAATTCAAGACGTTAGTCCAAACAAATATTGTGGCTAGTAAATTGGGCTAATTATTTAAATCTAGTATATATGTGTTGGGCTTGTCCATTTAATTGGACTATAAATTAAATGATAAGCCCACTTCATTAGCCCAAGGTCTAAATGGCTATTAGCCCATCTTAAAGCCCAGGCTCATGCCACGTGTCAAGTGATGTGGCAACCCAAGTTAAAAGAAAGAGTCAATAAAATCATGCTACGTGTCAAATGATGTGGCGATCCCAGATAAATAAATGAGCCAATGAAATCATGCCATGTGTCAAGAAAGGGTGGTGTATCAAGTCAAATCAACAACCAATAGAGTTGTGCCAAGTGTTTAGATAGTATTGGTCAGTTCAAACGACCAGTCAAATCGCAGAGCCACACCACTCCGTACAACTATAAATAAAGGTCTTCATAAAGCTAGAAAATACCAGAAGTGATAACAAGAAGCAAGCAGAGAGGTCGTGGATCAAACACCGTAAATTTCTCTACAAGCTACAAGTTAAAGCACTAAAGCTACAAGTTCAAGATCAAGAACGAAGCCAAATCAAATATCAAGGCGTTCAAGATCAAATTACTTGTTCGTGATCAAATCCAAATTCAGTTCAAGAAGGAGATTCAAGACCAAGCTTTACAAGCCCTTGAATCAAATCAAAATCAAGCTCATCAAGATAGTTTACATTCTTGAAGAATCAGAGGAATACCATAGAAATTGTAACACTCAATATTTATTGAAATCAAATACTACATTTGTTGCGTAATTTTCTAGTCTTGATTATTTATTTTTCTCGACTCGAAAATTTGTTGTTACAAATTTCTGGCACGCCCAGTAGGACAATCTTTACCTCTCATCTCTTCAATTAACAAATTTCAAGAACACTAAAATGGCTCCTAAGAAGATTAATTTCAAATCCGCTGCTGCTAAGGCTACGGATTCTAAGTTTTATTCTGATGTTGAAAATTTGCTGGATGCTACTATGGAAAGAGTAGGACCTGTCACTAGGAACAAAGCAAACTTTCTGGGATAACAAGCATTTCAAATGCCGTCTGCATCAGTTCTTATCTTTGATTTTTGATCCTCAAAGGGGGAAGATCATTTTCAACTGAACTGGAAGAAGGAACGAACATTGCTGAAATTGTTGAAAAGACATTGGCTCTACTTAGCACGTCTAGATCTAAGAATCTCAACACACAAGATGATGATGATGATGATGTCTTGATCACTGAATTTGCTCCAATCACTCCACGTGAGTTGTTTCACCCAAAATATGGTGTAAGAGAAAATCCATGCTTTGCTCCACCATCTACAACGGTTATCCAAGCAAGGGTGACTAATACTTCGACTGTTGAAGAACAACTCGCAAATTTAACAAAGGCAATTGAGGGGTTAACAAAGCATATGCAAGATCAAGATAATCAAATTGTCAAGCTGATAGATAGAGTTGAAAGCATGATGGAGGGAGATTCAAGTCATGCCCCTGGAAAGCTCCCTATGATACAAGATAAATGAGACTCATCTACAAGGCAGACAACGACTCCTAAAGAACTTCAGATTTCATCTGACGGGGTTATTCTCATTGACCAATTGAAAGACTTCATCATAGGAACCATCAAAGATAAGTACGATGTTGCTGCCAAGTCTTCTCTCGCATATGCGAAGCTATACACTGCGAGAATTGATAGTTTGAAGATGTCTGTAGGTTATGAACCCCCAAAATTTCAACAATTCGATGGTAAAGGAAATCCAAAGCAACACATTACTCACTTCGTCGAAACTTGTAATAATGCTGGAACTTATGGAGATTATCTTGTCAAGCAGTTTGTTCGTTCCTTAAAAGGAAATGCTTTTGATTGGTACAATGATCTCGCGGCTGATTTCATTGATAGTTGGGAGCAAATTGAACATTAATTTTTCAATCTCTTCTATAGCACAAGGCGGACTGTAAGTATGATTGAACTCACAAGCACGAATCAATGAAAGGATGAACCAGTCGTTGATTTCATCAATCGATGGAGGAATGCAAGCCTCAACTCCAAAGACAGACTTAGTGAAGCTTTTGGAATAGAAATGTGTATCCAAGGAATGCATTGGGGACTCCGCTACATCCTATAAGGTATCAATCCTAAGTCTTTTGAAAAATCGACTACACGTGCTCATGATATGGAGTTAAGCATGTCTTCAAGTGGAATCAAGGGCCACCTCTTTATGAACCTCGCAAAGTGAAGGATAAACAAGAAATAAAAAAAGGAGACAAGTTCATGTCGAAGTCTGAGAGCAAGGAATCAATGAATGTTAATGCCTTGCCATTAAAAGTCACTACAAAAGTGAGTAAAAAGAAAAGTGTAAAGACAACGTCCTTACATGATAAAGCTGGCCGAAAGTTAACTCTGAAGGAAATGCAAGCGAAAGAATATCCATTCTTGGACTCCGATGTTCCAGCAATTTTTGAAGAACTCCTTGAGTTGAAAGTTATTGAGTTACCTAAAATGAAGCAGCCAGATGAAGTTGGAAGGACTAATGATCTAAATTATTGCAAGTACCATCGGTTGATTGGCCACCCTATTGAAAAGTGCTTTATCTTCAAGAAGAAAGTCATGGACTTGGCCGCTGAAGGAAGAATCTTGCTTGAGGATGAGAAGGATAATTCAAATCAAGTCTCTGTCATTTTTGGTTCACTTGATCCCATTGTCCTTTGCAATTTTGTCGAAGTATATGAATGTGATGGCATCCAAACTGCATCATCACCAAATGCGTTAAATTTGGTGACTTTAAACTTATCGAATTGGACAAACCATTCCTTCTCCCTATAGTGAATAAAGTAATAGTGGAGGAAAGATCTCAAGAGGAAAGTGAATCACGCGATGGTCAAACTGATGTTGAAGGTTAGATTCTTGTGACTCAGCGGAGACGCTGCAAGACAAGTTCATAAAGGGAGTCAGATAAGCATTGACTAGGGGAAAAATGGTGAAAAGACCCAAGAAGAAAATGATAAAGAAGAATTGGAAGAAAACAAAAAATGGAGGAGAATCACTATCAAAGGCTACATTGTCCAGTGACATTGGATAAATTCCTGCCAAGCTGGTTACGCCCGCAAGGTTCCTGTGAATATATCAAGGCCTCATGTTGTAAGGTAGATGAAGAAGAGACAAAGAAGGAATATCCATCATTGCTACCACCTCCCTTTTCTGAAAAACTCACTAAGAATCTCTCTAAAGAAGTGGACATTTGTGATGCAAAAATAACATTTACTAATGATGATCTTTTGTTTGGTGAAATACGCCATAATCATCCCTTGTTCATGGTTGGATTTGTGTGCGAGCAGAGAATAAGTAGAATGTTGATTGATGATGGATCTGGTGTCAATATCCTCCCAATTCGTACTGCCAAAGAGCTTGGAATACCGATGGATGAACTATGTGAAAGTTGTTTGATGATTTAAGGGTTCAATCAAGGGGACAACGAGCTATAGGAGTTATCAAACTGGAAATAAATATGAGAGATATGTGTTCAAGTGCATGGATGCACGTGATTGATGCAAAGATCTCATATAATATCTTGTTACGGAGGCCATGGATACACGAGAATGAAGTGGTTTCATCCACCTACCATCAATGTTTGAAGTATTGTGAAGATGGGGTCGAAAGAAGATAGTTATTGATGATAAGCCCTTTACCGAGGCTGAATCATACTTTGCTGATGCAAAATTCTACTTAAAAAATTACGTCTCAAAGGAGGTTAAGGTTGATGATGTGATGTTGACCAAAAGTGTTGCGAAGAAGGTTGATGTCACAACTAGCAAGGCAAAGGTTACGATTGAAAAATATCAGGTGCTTTATGATAGGAACAAGATGAATGAGGCATCTTCAAATAAGGAAGTGACTCTTATTCTTCGCTCTGTCCCAAAGGCAAGGAAGGTTGAAGATCCATCTTTTGAACGACAAGGTAATGTGTTAGGAGATTTGACCCTTCCTATCAAGGAAATTGATGCAATTAAGTCGTCTACAAAGTTGCTTAAAGGGTTTGTCAAATCATCAAACCACAATTCGCTGCTAAATCTAGCACTTCCTGCAAAGCGCACAGATGAGGGCTTTGACCCAAATGCCTACAAGTTGTTAGCAAAACCCGGATATGATCCCAGTGAACCATCCAAGTTGGGAAAGCTCCCACCTGAAGCTTCAAACCCTACTCAAAAGATGAGGATGGAGAAAGGGTACCCACTGAAGCAATCACGTGAAAGTTTGGGTTGCAAACAATCCCCGCCAATCCGTATCTCCATTAAAAAGGCAAGTTGTAACTACATTACTGCTAAAGAAATGTCTACAATGCTTAATGAGAAGCCTTCTATGTTTGATCGTACTTACGAAACCAAGGACCTCAGTCTTTGATAGATTGGGACCATTGAAGAGGGAAAATAAGCGTCATGGATTTAATAGAAGGATTGGAGCACCTATCTTGCTAAAAAGGAGATTTTCACTATAGACTGCCCAAGTCTGATTCCTTCTAGAATGAGGCGAGACCAAACTTGTAGTTTCGTGTGGAGAGGTCATCAAAGCAAAGGTTCATACTAGAGTCTATACTAAGGAGCGGAAAAAAGATAAATAAAGTGTGGGGTCATCATATCATATCACCATTCCTGACGAACAAAATGCTTCATCTTATACGGAAGTCGTGGAAAAGTGCCTTGATCTTCATGTATGTTATCACATATCTTTCAATGATGGTGATCCTCAAGAGGAAAAAGACGCTAAAGATGCACCACCTGAGCTTGAAGAAGGGGTGAAGACAATGGTTGATGCACTAAAAGAAGTCAATCTCGGAGCTGTTGGAGATCCAAAGCCCACATATGTAAGTGCCACTCTAACTGATGATAAAGAGAGCAAATATATTGAGCTACTTAAGGAGTTCAAATACGTATTTGCTTGGAGCTACAAAGAAATGCCAGGTTTAGACCCCAGGGTGGCTATTCATCATCTTGCTGTCAGACGAGGTGCTCGTCCCGTGAAGCAAGCACAACGTCGCTTCAAATCTGAACTGGTTCCCTTGATTGAAACCGAAGTTAACAAGCTTATTGAGGCTAGTTTTGTTCGTAAAGTTAAACATCCTACATGGATTTCAAGCATCATCCCTATAAGAAAGAAGAATGGCCAAATCCGAGTTTGTGTTGACTTTAGGGACCTAAATAACACTTGTCCTGAGGATGAATTTCCTCTTCCCATCCCGGAGCTCATGATTGATGCCACAATTAGATATGAGGTGATGTCTTTCATGGATGGTTCGTCTGGATATAATCAAATACACATGGCACCAAAGGATGAAGAACTTACCACCTTTTGAACCCCTAAAGGTATATACTGCTTCAAGTTAATGCCTTTTGGTTTGAAAAATGCTGGTGCTATATATCAACGTGCCATGCAAAACATTTATTATGACATGCTTAATAAAAAGTGGAGGGTTATGTTGATGACTTGGTGGTAAAGTCAAGGAAGAGAGATGATTACTTACAAGATTTGAGGGTGGCATTCGAATGGCTTCGGAGATACCAACTCAGAATAAATCCGTTGAAGTGCGCCTTTGGGGTTACTTCTGGAGAGTTCCTCGGTTTTATTGTTCGACATCGAGGTATCGAAATTGATCAAGCTGAGGTGGATGCTATCTTGAAAATGCCCGAGCCTAAGGATATTCATGAATTAAAAAGCTTACAAGGTAAGTTGGCATATCTTAGAAGATTTATTTTGAATTAGGCTGGAAGATGCCAACCGTTCAGTCGCCTCATGAAGAAGGGAGTTCCTTTTGAAAGGGACCAAGCTTGTAGGAATGCTTTTGAAATCATTAAATCCTATCTGATGAAGCCTCTGGTACAGGCAGCCCTCATACCTGGAAAACCATTAATATTATACATTTCAGTACGAGCGCTTCTGGCTCAAGGAAACAATGAAGGCAAAGAAAATGCAATTTAGTACTTGAGTAGGATGATGATGCCAAATGAGCTCAGTATTCACTTATCAAGAAGTTATGTTTGGCACTTGTCTTCTCTATTCAGAAGCTGAAGCATTACTTCCAAGCTCACGTTGTGCGACTCGTCTCAAGAGCGAATCTTATCAAGTTAGTCATGTATAAACCTATCCTTAGTGATCGATTAGCAAGGTGGTACCTTCAATTTCAAAAATTTGAAATTGTGTATGTTTCTCAAAAGGCGGTAAAAGTACAAGCATTAGCAGACTTCCTAGCACACCATCCGATTCCCGATGATTGGGAGTTGTCTGATGAATTGCCTGATGAAGACGCAATGGTCATAGAAATTCAACCTCCTTGGAAGATGTATTTTGATGGCGCTGCACATCGTGAAGGAGCTGCCTCTGGAATAGTGTTTATCACTTCTCGAGAAGAAGTTTTGCATATTCTTTCACTCTGACACAACGTTGCTCCAATAATGTTGCTGTATATCAAGCGCTCATACTTGGGCTTGAAATGGCTATGGATATGAAATAATTTGCAACTATAAGTTTTTGGAGATTCCAAGTTAGTGATTAATAACAAAAAAAGTTAATGATTAATCAGCTTTTAGGTAGCTATAAGATCAAGAAGTCAGAGTTGGTCCCGTATCACAAGTATGCTAAGAGACTGGTAAGTTGGCTTGGAGAGGTAACTATTCAACACGAGCCGAGAAAGGAAAATAAGAGAGATGATGCATTAGCAGCCTTAGCTTCTACATTATCTTTGCCTGATAAAACGCAAGTCGTTATTTGCCAAAGATGGGTAGTTTCTCCACCAAATGACTATGATGAAGGAGAAAGCAAAGTTGAGCATCTTGATTCCACTCTTGAGGTTGAACTCTTTGTCTTATCTTGATGGCTTAAGGGGGCAAGCCCTCCATGTTAAATTAAGGCCTGTGATGAAATGATTGCGGTCTTTTACTAGGAGGCTAAATCTTCAAGTTGAAGTCTCCAATCCTAAGTGAAGTTGAATTTTTTAAAGTATGTTACATCATCAATTTGAAGTATTCAAGCCCGCTGGGTCTTAAGGTTGCGGTCTTCAAGTCCGCCAAGTCCTCAAATTCGCCAAAAGTTGCAATCTTCAATTCTGCAAAATTTTCAAGTTGAATCATCAAGTTAAAATCGTCAAATCCATTAATTCTTCAAGTTGAACTCTTCAAATCTGTCATGTTTTTAAGTAGAAACCTTCAAGTCTGCTATGTCTTCAAGTTGAAATATGCAAGTTAAATTCTTCCAAACACCAAGTCTTCAATTGAAGGCCAATCAGAAGCCGCCATAATAGTCTTGAAATCTTCAAAATAATAGCATTCAATTTTTTAGTTGGAAGCTTGAACATATCTCCAAGTGTATGGTAGAAGCCTTTGACATAGTTTTCACTATCTTCAAATATTTATATCTTGAATTCTTTGAAGGAAGATTTTAATATACTTCAAATCTACTAGAAGTCTTTAATATGTTGGCTTGAATGACCTGATTTATGTTGAAAAAAAAAAACTTTGACTGTAAGGTTTTCTTTGCTAAAGTGAAGTCTTTTAAATTGATTTCTTCTTCTATCTGCAGAAGAGAAAGAAGAAACATATCTATATAAATGAGATCAAATTTACCCGTGTAGATAGAAGTTGAAGCGATGTTCTTGGTGGTAAGCTTTTTAAAAAAAAATCATGCTTCATACAATCTATGGTTCGTGTATCCTGAAATGAGGACGAGTTTCTGTTCCTTTGCGCCATAAGGTCAAATCTTTTGCGGTAAGGAAAAATCTGCAATTTAGACTCTATAATGGTCTTTGCTGATCATCGCTTTAGACAAACTATAGTCTCCAGTTTAGACAGTGTAATGGTATTAGCCTCGGACAAAACAAAGTCTTCAGCTTAGATGATGGTCTACGCCTAAGATAAAGTACAGTCAAATCTTCAAACAAAGTAAAATCTTTGGCTTAGACGTTGTAATGGTCTTTGCCTCCGATCAAGTAAGTCGAATCTTCAAACAAAATAGAGTCTTCGGCTTAGACGATGTAATGATCTTCACTTTATACAAAATAAAATCTTTGGCTCAGACAGTGTAATGGTCTTCGCTTCAGATAAAGATATTCTTGCTTAGACGATGTAATGGTCTTCGCCTCAGATAAAGAATATTCTTTGGCTTAGACGGTGTAATGGTCTTTGCCTCAGATAAAGTATAATCAAATCTTTAAATAAAATAATTTCTTCAGCTTAGACAATGTAATGATCTTTGCTTCAGACAAAATAATGTCTTTTGCTTAGACGGTGTTATGGTATTCGCCTCGGATAAATTATAGCCTTCAGCTTAGACGGTGCAACAGACTTTGTCTCGGACGTTGTGAATAAAATCTTTTCTTTGAACAGGGTAACGCCTACACCTCGAAGGGGATAAAGTAAAGTCTTCGCCTTGAACATCGTACAATCTTAAAATCTCGACGACGTGATAAACTCTTACTCAACAAGAACTCATTCGTTTCTTTTGATTAAAAAAAGGACAACAAAAAGAAATACTAGCAAAAGATAGAAGTTACCTGTCAAAAAACAAAAAGGGAGAAACTTCTAAAAACTTCCTTTACTACTGCAAATAGAATAGAGTCGAAAAAAAATGCAAAAGAAAAAAAAAGAATTCGTCCATGAAAGGTTATCTCATGTATGAATAAAGCAAACATACTCTACTCTTCAGAATATCTAGTTCTCCTGGTACACCAAGTTCTCAATAGAGTTTTGAAGAAATTTGACTAGGCGACATTTGATTATGTTGTAGGAAGTCCAAAGTTAAAGCAACTAAACTAATTTAGTACTTCCGTTATTCGCCAACGTCCTACGATTTTCAGTATTTAAGTCTACTGGGGCTATTGTCGCAAAGCTGGACATACATATATATATTTATAACACAAAGAGTAAAGACTTGGCTCGATTAAAATTCTCGAAAGGAATGACCAATAAAGACAAAAGAGTAAGTCAAATACATGGGAGTTAGACGCTTCCGATAGGATGATTCACATAAAGTTCATCGGATACTATCTCGACTACAATATCAGTTACATGGAACTGATCTTTTATATTGTCTTGCTGTACATATTGGTTTCCAGCTTCAATTACAGGAGGATAATAAAATGGATCTTAAAGTAAAAGGGCCAATTAAGGAAGGTAAAATCAATTCCAACGTTATCAAATAGAAGATTGACAAGCATCGTCTCTAGGATTACTACATGCAGTTACTAATATAGAAGCAAATTTAACAGAGCACTATTGATAAGATGATAAAACAATATCATACATAAAGTGAATACAAAAGAATAAAAAATATTATCTAAAGGGATCTCTATTGAAAACCCGCAATATAACGCAAGGTAAAAAGGCCTGTGTCTTATATAGATGCTTGAATAAGCTCTAATCTATTTAGATGTGCAATAGCTGTGACCTTTTCAAAGCTTTTGGATTCAATTATATATCTAAAAGATAGAAAGTGATAATGTGCTTATCTGTTCTCAACAAAAACTAAATAAAATATGCGAGCTTAAAGGGGCCAAACTAAATGATAGTCTTGATAAAGTTGGATAGGCGAGCAAATTCAAATGCCTAGTCTCTTAAGCCACGCGCTCACCGTACGATAAAGGACTAGGTGACAATGTAAATTCCTTGCAATGGAGAACCATGCCGTGACTTTAAATAGGAACTAAAATGATGATATGTTTGTTGATTGGCTCAAATACGTAAATTCAAAGCACAAGCATTACTGTTTTAATGCTAAAGATGAATTGAAAGCATCAAGCCACTAGCAAATGACAATGGATACATCATGTCTTTCCTAAAGAAATCCACACGGGCTTAGTTGCTATTAAATTGACAAATTCCCATTAAATTAATTCAGTTAAAAAAAGTTAATGGACATCATTAGTACTTCAAGCCTAGTCTTCAAAAGAAATTAATATTTGACAAGTCTTTAAGTAGGGGATATTTGTAAGCATTTAAATTTTATTGGATTTAAATGCATAAAATAATTTGCACCATACTAAATTCAAAGCATTAGTCTAAACAAATATTGTGGCTAGTAAATTGGGCTAATTATTTAAATTCAATATATATGTGTTGGGCTAGTCTATTTAATTGGACTATATACGTGTTGTGCTAGTCTCTTTTAAATTAATTGCTAAAGTGAAGTCTTTTAAAGGCTCATACTATAGTCTATACTAAGGAGCGGAAAAAAGATAAAGAAAGTGTGGGATCATCATATCATATCACCATTCATGAGGAACAAAATGCTTCATCTTATACGGACGTCGAGGAAAAGTGCCTTGATATTCATGTATGTCATCGCATATCTTTCAATGATGATGATCCTCAAGAGGATGAAGACGCTAAAGATGGACCACCCGAGCTTGAAGAAAGGGTGAAGACAACGGTTGATGCACTAAAAGAAGTCAATCTCGAAGTTGTTGAAGATCCAGAGCCCATATATGTAAGTGCCTCTCTAACTAGTGATGAAGAAATCAAATATATTGAGCTACTTAAGGATTTCAAAGATGTATTTGCTTGGAGCTACAAAGAAATGCCAGGTTTAGACCCCAAGGTGGCTATTCATCATCTTGCTGTCAGACGAGGTGCTCGTCCCGTGAAGCAAGCACAACGCCGCTTCAGACCTGAACTGGTTCCCTTGATTGAAACCGAAGTTAACAAGCTTATAAGAAGGAAGAATGGCCAAATCCGAGTTTGTGTTGACTTTAGGGACTTAAATAACACTTTTCCTAAGGATGAATTTCCTCTTCCCATCCCGTAGCTCATGATTGATGCCACGACTGGATATGAGGTGATGTCTTTCATGGATGGTTCGTCTGGATATAACCAAATTCACATGGCACCGAAGGATGAAGAACTTACTACCTTTCGAACCCCCAAAGGTATATGCTGCTACAAGGTAATACCTTTTGGTTTGAAAAATACTGGTGCTACATATCAACGTGCCATGCAAAACATTTTTGACGACATGCTTCACAAAAACGTGGAGTGTTATGTTGATGACTTGGTGGTAAAGTCAAGGAAGATAGATGATCACTTACAAGATTTGAGGGTGGTATTCGAACGGTTTCGGAGATACCAACTCAGAATGAATCATTGAAGTGTGCTTTTGGGGTTAATTCTGGAAAGTTCCTCGCTTTTATTGTTCGACATCGACGCATCAAAATTGATCAATCCAAGGTTGATGCTATCTTGAAAGTGCCCGATCCTAAGGATATTCATGACTTAAAAAGCTTACAAGGTAAGTTGGCATATCTTAGAAGATTTATTTCGAATCTAGCTGGAAGATGCTAACCGTTCAGTCGCCTTATGAAGAAGGAAGTCCCTTTTGAATGGGACCAAGCTTGTAGGAATGCTTTTGAAAGCATTAAATCCTATATGATGAAGCCTCCAGTACTGGCAGCCCCTGTACCTGGAAAACCATTAATATTATATATTTCAACACATGAAAGGTCTTTCTTGGCTCAAGGAAACATTGAAGGTAAAGATAGTGCATTTTATTACTTGAGTAGGATGATGACGCCAAATGAGCTCAAGTATTAACATATCGAGAAGTTATGTTTGGCACTTGTCTTCTCTGTTCAGAAGCTGAAGCATTACTTTTAAGCTCACGTTATGTGACTCGTCTCAAGAGCGAATCCTATCAAGTTTGTCATGTCTAAACTTGTCCTAAATGATCGATTAGCGAAGTGGTACCTTCAATTTCAACAATTTGAAATTGTGTATGTTCCTCAAAAAGTGGTAAAAGGGCAAGCATTAGCAGACTTCCTAATTGACCATCCAATTCCTGATGATTTGGAGTTGTCTGATGAACTTCCCGATGAAGATGGAATGGTCATAGAAATTTAACCTCCTTGGAAGGTGTGTTTCGATGGCGTTGCACATCGTGAAGGAGCTGGCGCTGGAATAGTGTTTATCACTTCTCGAGGAGAAATTTTACCATATTCTTTCACTCTGACACAACGTTGCTCTAATAATGTTGCTGAATATCAAGCGCTCATACTTGGGCTTGAAATGGCTGTGGATATGAAACAATTACAACTACAAGTTTTTGGAGACTCCAATTAATCAGCTTTTGGGTAGCTATGAGGTCAAGAAGCCAGAGTTGGTCCCTATCACAAGTATACTAAGAGACTGGTAATTTGGCTTGGAGAGGTAATTATTCAACACGTGTCGAGAAAGGAAAACAAGAGAGCTGATGCATTAACAGCCTTAGCTTCTACATTATCTCTGCCTGATCAAACACAAGTTATTGTTTGCCAAAGATGGGTAGTTCCTCCACCAAATGACTACGAGGAAGAAGAAAACAAAGTTGAGCATCTTGCCTCCGCTCTTGAGGTTGATATTGAAGATTCCTGACAACCATTAATTGATTATCTTTGTTACGGGATATTGCCAGAAAATCCCATAAGGAAGACAAAAATCTGAAGGAGAGCCCCTCGGTTTCTTTGTTATAAAGATGCACTCTTCAGAAGATCATTTGACGGAGTGCTTTTACATTGTTTGGGGGCCGATGAATCCCTCCAAGCCCCTGCAAGAAGCACATTCTGGAGTATGTAGAGCACATCAATCTGGGCCAAAACTTCATTTTCACATAAAAAGAATGGGGTATTACTAGCCAACCATTCACGTATTGAGAAGTTATGTTTAGCACTTGTTTTCTCTATTCAGAAGCTGAAGCATTACTTCTAATCTCACGTCGTTTGACTCGTCTCAAGATCGAATCATATCAAGTTTGTCATGTCTAAACTTGTCCTAAGTGATCGATTAGCGAGGTGGTACCTCCAATTTCAACAATTTGAAATTGTGTATGTTCCTCAAAAGGCGATAAAAGGACAAGCATTAGTAGACTTCCTAGCTGACCATCCGATTCCAGATGATTGGGAGTTCTCTGATGAATTGCCTGATGAAGATGCAATGGTCATAGAAATTCAACCTCCTTGGAAGATGTATTTTGACGGCGCTGCACATCGTGAAGGAGCTGGCGCTGGAATAGTGTTTATCACTTCTCAAGGATATGTTTTGCCATATTCTTTCACTCTGACACAACGATGCTCCAATAATGTTGCTGAATATCAAGCGCTCATACTTGGGCTTGAAATAGTTTTGGATATGAAACAATTGCAACTATAAGTTTTTGGGGACTCCAAGTTAGTGATTAATCATATTTTGGGTAGTTATGTGGTCAAGAAGCCAGAGTTGGTCCCATATCACAAGTATGCTAAGAGACTGGTAAGTTGGGGGGAGAGGTAACTATTCAACATATGCCGAGAAAGGAAAACAAGAGAGCTGATGCATTAGCAGCCTTAGCTTCTACATTATCTTTGCCTGATCAAACGCAACTTGTTGTTTGCCAAAGATGGGTAGTTCCTCCACCAAATGACTACGAGGAAGAAGAAAGCAAAGTCAAGCATCTTGCTTTCATTCTTAAGGTTGAAATTGAAGATTGGCGACAACCATTAATTGATTATCTTTGTTATGGGATATTGCCAGAAAATCCCCGAAGGAAGACTGAAATCAGAAGGAGAGTCCTTCGTTTGCTTTATTACAAAGATACACTCTACAGAAGATCATTTGACGGAGTGCTCTTACGTTGTTTGGGGCCGATGAATCCCTCCAAGCCCTGCAAGAGCATATTCTGGAGTATGTGGAGCACATCAATCTGGGCTAAAATTTCATTTCACATAAAAAGAATGGGGTATTACTGGCCAACATGGTAAAAAGTTGTTTAGATTATGCTCGAAGGTGTAAATCTTGCCAATTCCATGCTAACTTCATACATCAACCACCTGAAGTATTGCACCCATCTGTTGCCTCTTGGCCATTTGATACTTGGGGTTTGGATGTTGTTGGCCCATTTCCAAAGTCTTTTGGTGGACATTTATATATTTTGGCTACAACTGATTACTTTTCAAAGTGGGCTGAAGCTGTTTCTCTTAAAGAAGTAAAAAAGGAAAATGTGGCTAACTTCATCTGAGTCAATATTGTCTATCGTTTTGGCATTCCTCGATATATATTGACGGACAATGGTAAGCCATTTGATAACAAGTTGATGAATAAAATATGTGATCTTTTTAGCTTCAAGAAACGTAATTCCTCCATGTATTATGCTGCTGCCAATGGACTTGCTGAAGCATTTAACAAGACGCTCTGCAAGTTGCTGAAAATGGTTGTCTCTAAGTCTAAGAGAGATTGGCATGAGAGAATGGAAGAAGCTCTTTGGGCATACAGGACCACATACCGCACACCAAGCAAGCTACTCCTTATCCACCTGTTTATGGAGTTAAAGCAGTCCTTCCACTTGAGCGTCAAATCCCATTGTTGCGGCTTGTCATTCAAGAAGGACTCACTGATGAAGAAGATGCTCGGTTACGCCCTGAAGAATTGGAAGCTCTGGATGAAAAGAGGCTAGAAGCTCAACAAAGCCTAGAATGTTATCAAGCTCGCCTGTCTCGATTTTTTTAACAAAAGGGTGTGCCTTAGATCTTTCTAAGTGGGTGACCAAGTTCTTTTGGTCAAAGGGCCTATTATTACCTCTCGTCGAACTGGGAGCAAATTCTGTACTAAGTGGGATTGACCATATATTGTACAAGAGGTATACTTAAGTGGCACTTACAAGATAGTTGACTCAGAAGGTTTTCGAATTGGCCCCATCAACGGAAAATTCATGAAGAGATACTATCCTTGAAGAAAACAAATACTCTCCTCGACGCATGAGAATAAACTGCATGTTACTCCTGGCCCGCAAGAGTATAAACTGTGCACGGCCCAAAAAAAAGTCCGCTAGGTTGAAACCCTCAAAAGAGGCGGCCGAGGCAAAATTTAGGACATAAAAAAAAAATCAACCATTTCGAACTATGATATGACTTGATCCTCTTCACCGAGGTATGTAGGCAACTTAGAGTTTCATTCTAAGTTCAGTCATATTAGTTCAAAAATACATATTACCCAAGTCATTATTAAAATGAAGTATGATGGAATATAATTCATTCGTTGAACTCTCTGTCTTATCTTGATGGATTAATGGGGGCAAGCCCTCCATGTCAAATTGAGGGCTCTGAGGAAATGATTGTGGTCTTTTAGTAGGAGGCTAAATCATCAAGTTGAAGTCTCCAATCCTAAGTGAAGTTGATTTTTTCAAAGTCTGTTACATCATCAATTTGAAGTATTCAAGCCCGCTGGGTCTTAAAGTTGCAGTCTTCAAGTCTGCCAAGTCTTCAAATCCGCCAAGTCAAGTTATGGCCTTGAATTCGCCAAAAGTTGCAGTCTTCAATTCTGCAAAATTTTCAAGTTGAATCATCGAGTTAAAGTCGTCAAATCCAAGTTAAATTCTTCCAAACACCAAGTCTTTAATTGAAGGCCAATCAGAAGCCGCCATAATAGTCTTGAAGTCTTCAAATTATAGCCTTCAATTTAGTTGAAAGGTTCAACATATCTCCAAGTGTATGGTAGAAGCCTTTGACATAGTTTACACTATCTTCAAATATTTATATCTTGAATTCTTTGAAGGAAGATTTTAATATACTTCAAATCTACTAGAAGTCTTTAACATGTTGCCTTGAATGACTTGATTTATGTTGAAAAAAAATAATACTTCGACTGTGAGATTTTTTTGCTAAAGTGTAGCCTTTTAATTTGATTTTTCCTTTTATCTGCAAAAGAGAAAGAAGAAACATATCTATGTAAAGGAGATCAAATTTACCCGTGTAGATAGAAGTTGAAGCGATATTCTAGGTGGTAAGATTTTTAAAAAAGAATCACGCTTCATACAATCTCTGGTTCGTGTATCCTGAAATGAGGACGAGTTTCTATTCCTTTGCGCCATAAGGTCAAATATTTTGGTGGTAAAGTAAAATCTGCAAGTTAGACTCTATAATGGTCTTTGCTGATCATCGCTTTGGACAAAATATAGTCTTCAGCTTAGACAGTGTACTGATTTTAGCCTTGGACAGAATAAAGTCTTCAGCTTAGATGATGGTCTATGCCTCAGATAAAGTACAGTCAAATCTTAAAACAAAGTAAAATCTTTGGCTTAGACACTGTAATGGTCTTTGCCTCCGATCAAGTAAGTCGAATCTTCAAACAAAATAGAGTCTTCGACTTAGACGGTGTAATGATCTTCACTTTATACAAAATAAAATCTTTGCTCAGACGGTGTAATGGTCTTCGCTTCAGATAAAGATATTCTTGCTCAGACGATGTAATGGTCTTCGTCTCAGATAAAGAATATTCTTTGGCTTAGACGGTGAAAAGATCTTTGCCTCAGATAAAGTAAAGTCAAATTTTTAAATAAAATAATGTCTTCAGCTTAGACGGTGTAACGATCTTTTCTTCAGACAAAATAAAGTCTTTTGCTTAGATGGTGTAATTGTCTTCGCCTCAGATAAATTATAGTCTTCAGCTTAGGAGTGCAACAGACTTTGTCTCAGACTTTGTCTCAGACGTTGTGAAATAAATTTTTTGCTCCGAACGGGGTAACGCCTTCACCTTGAAGGGGATAAAGTAAAGTCTTCGCCTTGAACAGAGTAAAATCTTAAAATCTCGACGACGTGATAAACTCTTACTCGAAATGAACTCATTCGTTTCTTATGCCTACAAAAAGGACAGGAAAAAGAAATACTTGCAAAAGATAGAAGAAACCCGTCAAAAAACAAAAAGGGAGAAACTTCTAAAATACTTCCTTTACTACTGCAAAACGAATGGAGTCGGAAAAAAAAACGCAAAAGAAAAAATAAAGAGTTCGTCCGTGAAAGGTTATCTCATGTATGAATAAAGCAAACATACTCTTCATAATCTCTAGTTCTCTTGGTATACCAAGTTCTCGATAGAGTTTTGAAGAAAGTTGGCTAGGCGACATTTGATTATTGTCGTAGGAAGTCCAAAGTTAAAGGACCTAAACTAATTAAGTACTTCTGTTATTCGCCAATGTCCTACGATTTTCAGTATTTAAGTCTACTGGGGCTATTGTCGCAAAGCTGGACATACATATATTTATAACACAAAGAGTAAAGACTCTACTCGATTAAATTGTTGAAAGGAATGACTAATAAAGACAAAAGAGTCAGTCTAATACATTGGAGATAGACGCTTCCGATAGGATGATTCACACAAAGTTCATCAAATACTAATCTCGACTACAATATCAGTTACATGGAACTAATCTTTTATATTATCTTGCTGTACATATTGGTTTCCAGCTTCAATTACAGGAGGACAATAAAATGGATCTTAAAGTAAAAGGGCCAATAACGGAAGGTAAAATCAATTCCAACGTCATCATAGAAGATTGACAAGCATCGTTTCTAGGATTACTACATGCAATTATTAATATAGCAGCAAATTTAACATAGCACTATAGATAAGATGCCAAAATAATATCATGCATAAAGTGAATACAAAAGAGTAAAGAATATTACCTAAAGGGATCTCTATTAAAAACCCGCAATATGACGCAAGGCAAAGAGGCATGTGTCTTATATAGATGCTTGAATGAACTCTAATCTATTTAGATGTGCAATAGATGAGATCTTTTTAAAGCTTTTGGATTCAATTATATCTCTAAAAGATAGAAAGTGATAATATGCTTATCTGTTCTCAACAAAAACTAAATAAAATATGCGAGCTTAAAGGGGCCAAACTAAATGACAGTCTTGATAAAGTTGGATAGGCGAGCAAATTCAAATGCCTAGTCTCTTAAGCTACGCGCTCACCGTACGATAAAGGACTAGGTGATAATGCAAATTCCTTGCAAAGGAGAATCATGCTGTGGCTTTAAATGGGAACTAAAATGATGATGTATTTGTTGATTGGCTAAAATACGTAAATTCAAAGCACAAGCATTACTGTTTTAATGCTAAAGATGAATTGAAAGCATCAAGCCACTAGCAAATGACAATGGATACATCATGCCTTTCCATAAAGAAATCCACACGGGCTTAGTAGCTAATAAATTGATAAATTCCCATTAAATTAATATTCCGTTAAAAAATATTAATGGACATCATTAGTACTTCAAGCCTAGTCTTCAAAAGAAATTAATATTTAACAAGTCTTGAAGTAGGGGATATTTTTATATTTATTGGATTTAAATGAATAAAATAATTTGGACCATACTAAATTCAAGGCATTAGTCCAAACAAATATTGTAGCTAGTAAATTTAGCTAATTATTTAAATCCAATACATATGTGTTGGGCTAGTCCATTTAATTGGATTATAAATTAAATGATAAGCCCACTTCATTAGCCCAAGGTCCAAATGGCTATTAGCCCATCTTAAAGCCCAGGCTCATCCCACGTGTCAAGTTTATGTGGCAACCCAAGTCAAAAGAAAGTGCCAATAAAATTATGCCACATGTCAAATGATGTGGCGATCCCAAATAAATAAATGAGCCAATGAAATCATGCCATGTGTCAAGAAAGGGTGGCATATCAAGTCAAATCAACAATCAATAGAGTTGCGCCAAGTGTCTAGATGGTATTGTTCAGTTCAACGGACCAATCAAATCGCAGAGCCACACCACTCCCTACAACTATAAATAGAGGTTTCATAAAGCTAGAAAACGCCAGAAGTGATAACAAGAAGCAAGCAGAGAGCTCGTGGATCAAACACCGTAGATTTCTCTACAAGCTACAAGTTCAAGCACTCAAGATACTAATTCAAGTTCAAGTTCAAGATCAAGAACGAAGCCAAATCAAATACCAAGGCGTTCAAGATCAAATTACTTGTTCGTGATCAAATTCAAATTCAAGATCAAGCTTTACAAGCTCTTGAATTAAATCAAAATAAGGCTCATCAAGATAATTTACTTTCTTGAAGAATCAGAGGAATACAATAGAGATTGTAACACTCAATATTTACTGAAATCAAATACTACATTTATTGTGCAATTTTCTAGTCTTGATTTTTTTTTCTCAACACGAAAATTTGTTGTTATAAAGTGTACTCATGATTATTTTTTTTTCATTTTTTCAAATTTTTTTATTTGGTGGAAAAATTATTTATCTAGTAAAGAATTTCTTTATTTATGTAACGACCCGGCTGGTCGTTTTGAGCGTATTAGCGTCGATTCCCTATTTATTGCCTTTTCTGTGTTATATTGTTGTTACGTGACTTGACGGAATGTTTGGTTTTGGTTTCGGGTGAGTTTCAGAGTGAAATGGGACACATAGTTCCTATAATAGAAGTTTAAGTCGTAGAAGTTGACTGTAGTTGGACTTATGTGAAGACGATTCCGGAATAGAATTTTGACGATTCCAATAGCTCCGTAGGATGATTTTGGTCTTAGGAGCGTGTCCGTACTTTGAGTTGGAGGTCCATAGGTCGTTTCGGCATTAATTGACGAAAGTTGGAAAGTTCGAAGATTTTGGAAAGTTTGAAACTTTTTGATATAGGGGTCGGACTCCGATTCCGAAAGTTGGAATAGGTCCATAATGTCAATTATGATTTGTATGCAAAATGTGAGGTCAATCGGACTTGATTTGATAGGGTTCGACATCAAATGTAGAAGTTAAAAGTTTATAAGTTCCTTAGGCTTGATTGAGGTGCGATTCGTGTTTTTGATGTTGTTGGATCTGATTTAAGTCCTCGACTAAGTTCGTATCATTTTTTAGGACTTGTTGGTATGTTTGGTTGAGGTCCCGAGGGCCTTGGGTGTAATTCGGACCATGTTCGGCGCATTTTAGATCATTGAGGAGTTGCTGAATTTGGTGCTTCTGGTGTTCTTCTATGCGATCGCGATTGGACTAACGCGACCGCGAAGTGTAATTTTGCATTGGGGAGAATTTGTTCTATGCGATCGCTTGAAGAGGCCTGCGACCGCGGAAGGCTGGGTTCCTGTGAATCGTGAACGCGTGAAGGCAGACGCAATCAGGTAGAAGGATTTGGGTGCTGTAGGTTCACGCCTGTTTGTTCATCGCGGTCGCGTGGTATGTTCCGCGATCGCGTAGCTTGATAAGGCAGTGTTTCGCGTTCGCATGTGGTCTTCTGCAATTGCGTAGTGTTAATTTGGCAACATGTGATTTTGTGATTCGCGATTGCGAAGTTGTTCCCGCGATCGTGAAGAACTATTTATACCTGGACCGGAACTTAAATTTCAAAACGAGGGTTTAGTTTTCTTATTTCACAATTTGAACTTAGAGAGTTTGGCGAATCTTCAAGGGATTTTCAGAGGGATTGTTGGGGTAAAAGTTCTTAACTCGTTTTTGATTAAATTCCACTAATGTATCATTGATTTCTTCATGTAATTAGAGATTTGGGGTGGAAAAATTGGGAAAAAAGTGTAGAAGTTCTTAGACTAAATTTTTGAGTTTTGAAAGGCGAATTGAGGTCAGATTTGAGTAATTCTTGTATGGTTGGACTCGATATTGAATGTGTGTTCGAATTTTATAATTTTGGTCGGATTCCGAGATGCGGGCCCGGGGTGACGTTTTTGGGCGATTTTCAATTCTTTGGTAAGATCATGATTTCAGTATTATAATTAGTTTCTTATAGTTATATTTATAGTATGTAATTGTTTTGGCTAGATTCGAGCCGTTCGGAGTCAGAAAATCGAGGGAAAGGCCTTCTTTGATTGATTTAGCATGGTCTAAGGTAAGTAACTTGTCTAACTTTGTGTGTTGGAAATTTCCCTTAAAATTTAGTACTGTTGTGATAATTTATGATATGTGAAGGCCGTGTACGCAAGGTAACAAGTGCGTACACGGGCTAATGTTGAGATTCTGATTTTAGCTACGTAGTTTCTCTTTCATGCCTTAATTGAGTCACTTTAGCATGTTATAGTCACCATGTTTTAGCCTAATTTCACATATCTACTTGTCTTATCTCTTACTTGCAACTTGTACCACATGTTAGTTTGATTACTTGCTTTCTTAATTTCATATTCATTATTTAACTGTAAAAATTCTTTACTTGAAATTTGCTATCCTTGAAATATCTTGCTGTTGAGTTGCAAAGGCTGTGGTTTCCATTGAGACAAGGTGTAAGTTGTGAAGTGTCATTTTATGTGAGTTGTTACGTTTTGGCTTCCGTATTATTGTTGAGGTGGCTATTGTTATTATTTGCACGAGGTTTTTGCCGTGCTGTTGTTATTGTTTGCACGAGGTTTTTGCTGTGCTGTTGTTACTATTTGCACAAGATTTCTGTCGTGTCGTTGTAATTATTGATAGCTTGCGGTGGTATAAGGTTTGGGTGTTGAAACGCATGCGGTGAGATAAGGTGGGCTTGATACGCGTGGCTAGTAGGGGAACTACTAGCCAGACGCAGGTGCTATTTCAGAAAAATAATTTTTAAAACTAAATGTAAAGGCTTCCACGGTGATATAAGGAAAGACTGTGATTTATTTTTATGATTTGGGCCTACGTGGCAGTACCTCGGGAGTACCCTAATTGATCTTCTCTATTTGCTGTATTGTTTGGGTGTTGTTTCCTTAACATATATAAAATCCTTAGTTTCCTTTCGTGATTTTATTAGTTCCTTGATTTTCGTGTTGTTACTTTCTGCAATTTTTTTATTGTTTCCTTTCCCTGGTATTTTAGTATATCATTATATTTCTGTCTTGCTTCTTATTATCTCCTGTAGGGCTTCGACCTGACCTCGTCACTACTTTTCGAGGTTAGGCTTGACACTTACTAGGTACCATTGTGATGTACTCATACTACGCTTCTGCATATGTTTTATGCAGATCCAGGTACATCCTATCAGCCTCGGTATTAGTGCATTGAGTTGTTTGCTTTGGAGACTTTAAGGTACACCTGCCCGCGTCCGCAGGCCTCGGAGTCCCCTTCTACCCTGTTCTTTTCTTATTTCTTTACATCTTTATAGGCAGTGATGTATAGGAGTGTTCAGTACTGCATCTAGAGCTTGTGACTTATATTTTCACCCGGTTTTAGGAGATGTACATGTTGAGTTGCAGATTTTATTTCATATAGTTGTTGATATTTTTGAGATTTAAATTATCATTTCAGTTGTCCCGCATGTTTGTTAGGCTTAACTAGTCTTAGAGATTGAGTACCGTCACGACATTCTATGGGGAAAATTGGGGTCCCGACAATTTACGCCAACTTTTTTTATCATTTGTAGAAAATTAATTTCCTTAATTTTCACACTTCATAAATACTTTTTATTCCACCAGCCAAAAAATTAAGTTTGTTCATCTGTTGACTCTTTATCTTTTCACTCTCTTCAAGAGTCTGTTTTTCATTTATTCTGAATGCCAAGTACTGCCACAGATTAATGTATCCGACGTTGTTTGTTCCATTCATGTGTAAGAATATTAATATCTTTGTTCGTGATATGCATGGTGGAATATTAGAGAACTTTTGGTTTCCATATTCTGGGAATTGATTAAGAATATTTCCCCTACTTTGGTCCTAGAAAAAGTATATAATGCCGACGTTAAAAGTGATGCTTTTGATGGGTGAAACTTCAGTAAAGTGAAGAATAAGAGCAAGATATATGGAGTACTAAATTACTTGATGGTGGGGTTGCTGGGAATCAATATTAGAAATTCCTACGGCTAAGCCAATAAGCCATCTCATCAAAAATTCCAACACGCTTTAGCCATCTATATGATTCACGTTTGCTTGGCTGTTTTTTCTAATTTATCGGATATTTGCTACTTCCCGGTTGTTAGATTACGTAAATTCGTGAACGGGCGTAAATTAAAAATGGAAGAGACCTCTTCATCTCATCCTTTAATTGTCTATAAATTTAGAGGCTTAGCCTTATTTTTCAAAAAAATAAAAAATTTGAAAATTTCTTCTATCTTTTCTACATTATTGTATTATTTTTCCAAATAAACATAAGTGTCAAGTGTGATTTGCTCCACTTGTTGAGTTCGCTGAAATTCAATAATTTCGATTACGAGTATTATAGAATAGTTTTTCTGTTTTATCCTGGGAGAAAGTAATTCATAACCTTGGGCAACAGTGAGGGATTAAATTCCTTAAGGACACACAATCAATTTGTGGACTCGAAAATTATTTTATGTTTTGCTTCATTGAACTAATATTTCGTTGCTTCTCTATTTTGAACACAGTTTAGCAACAATCTCAACGAATTTAACGAATTATTGTTGAGATTTTTGATTACTGGGTTTGCCTGGTACTCTCGTATGGGAAAAGAC
>MCJB01050500.1:8684-31604 GCA_002018475.1 Nicotiana obtusifolia
GGGGGGGGACCATCCCTTAGGATTTGAGATGATGTGTCATTTGTGTTATGCGAAGGTCGTGTACGCGAGGTGACGAGTGGGTACACGACCTATATGTGGTATTTGATCGGTTTGGACTGTTTGCCTTCCTTCATGTAATTAGTTGTAGTTATTGTTTCATGACTATATCTTTTTTGTTAGAATTGTTTGTACGTGCTTTACTTGAAATTGTTAGCACATGTTCCATCTTTGTTGTCAACTTCAACCTTATATGCCAATTGTTGATTGTAATCACTTGTTGAATTCATGCTTTATCTGCTACATGCCTTAATTATTAATTGATGCTCATTGTGCCTTGGTTTATGGATTGTCATTTCCTTGCTATTTGATTTCGTGAGCTATCGTGTAGCCTTTTTCATTAGTTGTGACTTCTTTGTGTAGCCTCGTTATTCCTTTTGATTTTGTGGTACATCGTAGTTGGGTGTAAATTTGTTGCTTAATTTGTGTTGTTTGAGGAGCGGGTTGCACGCTGCAACAGATATGTTTAATGTTTATTTTGAGGAGCGGATTACATGCCGCAACAGATTTGTTTAATGTTTATATGGGGACCTTGCATGCCGCAACAGAAATGAAAATGATCAATGATAAATGAGAAATGAGAAATGAGAAATGATTATCATTGTGTGGGATCGGGTTGCGCGCCGATATGATTAATGTTGTATGAGATCGGGTTGCACGCCGCAACAGATATGATTATTATTGTATGAGATCAGATTGCACGCCACAATAAATGTACATATATGAAATTATTGTGATATTGAGGTTAATTCCGATTGTGATTCTCATGATGCATTTCATGCTAGGACGGTTACTTTCTTAAATCACTTTATTGTATTTTGATCATAATTAATTTACCGTCAGTATTTAAAAAAAAAGGAACAATATGGACTTCTTGTGTGAGTCATGCATCCTATGTGATATGTTAAGTTGCTAAAAATTTAGCAGAATTAAATGAAAGAATTTTGAAGCTGTTCCACTTGCAAGTCTTTCAAAATAAAACTCATATCTTATTCTGAGTCCTACTAATTTAAATGATGATTGTATTTTTACTCTAATTGGTATTTCAAATTCACTCACTATCTTATTGTGTAATTTACGTAAAAATTTGTTATTTTGTATTACCATAATAAATCCCATATTTATCTCGTTAAAATTTGGTTTGATGTCCTATTTTTGTATAAATATAATATTTTTAGTGGATCTCATATATTTCTAAACTAAACTCAATTGATATTCTATTTGCACAACCTCTCCACTATTTTACCTTATTTGAATCCTAAATTGGCTTAATAACTCATTTTATGCTTCACTGTATTCAATTTGAAAATTATATTTGGTCATCTTGGTTGATATTGATACGAAAACTATACACATGGTAGCACGAGGATTGTCCCGTGCAAAAGTGATTCGGAATGATGTGGGCTCAAGATGCCACATGTGTAAGAATTGGAAGTTGTGAATCATGATTTGAGATTTCGAGGAGTGATACCTCGGGTAATTCATGTTGAAATTCATGCATTATAAATAATTTAATTGATTGATTTGTCATATGATTCCTTGTTAACCCATTCATATTCCATTTGTACTATGACTATGTTGTTGCTTAATTACTTGATTGTTTTCTCCTTGCCATCCGTATTCTCATTATTTTTATTGTTGATTCGAATTGGAAAATTCTTATGTTATTGGCTTTACATTGATATTCTTTCCTTGTTAGCTTTATGTAATATTTTGTACAGGTTTATATGTCTGGTAGGTGTCTTGACCTGGCCTCGTCACTACTCTACCGAGGTTAAGCTTGATACTTACTGGGTACCGCTGTGGTGTACTCATGCTACGCTTCTGCATATTTTTTGTGTGCAGATCTAGGTACCTCAGAGTTGTTGATATTCCTGTTATTTGGTCGGGCATTTCTATGGAGAATTGAGGTATACCTGCTGTTGTGTTCGCAGGCCTCAGAGTCATCTTTTGATATCTTTCCATGTACTGTTTGATTCTATTCTGGAATAATTGTATTTAGGGATTTTCTAGTAAACTCTATAGAGCTTGTGACTTGTACTATCGGTTTTAGGATTCCATTTCATATTTCGCAGTTGTTGGTTGAGTTGCTACTAATTCAATTAGTGTTAGACTTACCTAATCCCTAAGACTAAGTGCCATCACGACATCTTACGTAAGGAAATTTGATTCATGACATTTTTTTAAAAGTATTAATTAAGAATCTGCATCAGTTAGTCTAGTGCAACAAAAAAGATCATGTTGCAGATAAGCGATAAAAATTTTCAGAAGTAAATAGCCTAAGAATATGGTGACAATGACATATAAGTAATATAGGCAATGGTACAATTACTAATTAGTCATGAAAATTAGAGAAGTGTCTAATTTTTAATCCCCCTTTTTGGCAAATACATCTCTATTAATTTAATATAGGCTATAAGACATGACAGATAAGAGAATCTTATTGGATAAAGATAATAAGAAATGAATTATAGAAATACTTAGAACAAGATTCCAAATAATTCAATCATTTGTGACAGCCAAGTATATATCAAGCCAGCACTACTTTCATGTGAGTATTCGTAAAACGACAGCCTATTTGTTTTTTTTCATTTCATTTTTTATTTTATTTTATATTTTTTCTAAAAGGACAAATTTTCAAAATAAGGACAGGTGACGGTAGCAATATTTATTGGACTTTTTCACTTTTAGCTCGCGTCAAAAACTATTTTTATTTGGTAGCCGAAGAAATATATATAATTTATATAATTTTTGTACATAATATATTCCTACTTATGAGAATACACTGAGTTTGTTATTATTGTTGTGATACATGCAACTTATTTACTTTGAACCAAGGATGAAAACTTTTCAGACATTTTCTATATTTATTGCAAGATTTGAACTAAATTTTACTACACTGAGTAAAGTAGTTAATTGGTAATTTCATGGCGCATAATATATCTTTTAGACATATTTGTTTTTATTTGGTGATATATCCACTAAATATAACATAAGGAACTATGTGAAACAAAACATGATTATATATGTTATTTTTGTTGGGTGTGGGGTCAAATTTCACATTAATAATTGAAAAGATTGAGATACATATAAGGTGTATCGTGTGAAACCTTCTAGGAAAAAACGTGTGATTTTGGCCCAAAGTAGATAGTATCATACCATATTAAGAGTATCTTTATGCCGTTTTAGCCCAACAATTGATATCAGAGTCTAGGTTTGACCGGATGAGTATGGTGATGACTGCGGAATGGTGTGAGACTCGATTTACTTATCCTTACGAGCTTGGAGAAGCGCACACAAAAAAAGCTAGTTGCCGGCTTCAGTTGCCATAAATACTTTGGCGATATGAGCGACACATAATGAATCTCAAAAATTGACCCGTGAATCTTGATAATGGACCACGTGGAACATGGTTCGAGAGGGAGACCCATGGATCATGGTGATTGGCCAGATGAAACTTAAATCGAGGGAGAGATTGTTGGGTGTGTGAACAAAGTACTATACTAGTAACTGAAATGATTGAGAGCCTACATAAAAAATGTATGAATATTTTAATAATATAAGAACATCGTACGAGCTTGACTCAAAACGAATTACTTTTGGGCCACGCCCACCATTCTCCATTTAAGAAAGCAACAATTGTTTTTAAATTTAGAAACAGAGTTGCTCCTACTATTTATAAAAGGAAGTTTTTAATTAGCGTTGTTTGTTCTGCTGTCCGTTTATGATCGTAAATCAAAAGGTTAAGTATATATTAACATTACTCAGTATGTATTGAGTTTTAATTATTACCATTTAGTTGAAAATTTCTAACTTTCAATGATTATTCAGATTTGAATTCCTGGGGCTTTTACTTCTTTTCATTTTTACCACAAAGAGACGATATTTACAAGATTCCAATGGATTTTAAGAAGCTTCGTAGCATTAATCTGGTAAAATTTTCAAACTTAAGAAGCTAGAGGTGTGCCTGTAGACTCTTGACTTTTATCTTTTAATCCTTTTATTTGATTATTGTATTGAATCATGAGCTGATGGTTTATCGAAAATAATAATTTTTACCTTTTCAGGGTAAGAGTAAGGCATGCGTACACGCTGTTCTCCTCAGACCTCATGTATGGAATTCCAGGGTAGGGTAAGGAATGTATTGTTGTTGTTGTTGTTGTTTTATTGAACCGTAAAAGCACCTCATCTAAAAGTTTAAGTTGTTATAGAATGACACTCTTATTTACTTAATTATTCACTCCTTTAAGAAAGAAATGAAGATTTTTATTTTTATGGATTTTGATTTTTAATATGTCATATCATTTGTGTGGTTATAAAAATTTATAATTAAGTGGAAAATTGAATATAAATTTTAAACGGTGTGAGGAAGATGTTAAACAACTTTTATTTCAATTTAATTAATGAATTTTTTACTTAATCTGCTTTAATTTTAGAGTTAATATCCTAAAACCCGCCTAAACTATACAACTTTTGTTATTTGCCTGTCTAAACTATCGTCTGTCCTCGAAAATCGTTTGAACTATATCACCTTCATAAAAAAAATTTGCCGTCGCTTATGTGGCATAATGCATGTAATAAATCGCCCAAGAGCGCGTGAAGGCTAAAAAAAGCCATTAAAATGGCCCATCTGATATTGTCTAATGGCTAATTAGCTCTTCTTTTTTAAAATTTATATTTTTTTCTTCTCTTTTTCTTTATATTTCACTTTCCTTCCTCATTTTTTTTTACCTTTCTTCTCCATTTCTTTACCTTTTTTTCTACACTTCTTCATCTGAATCCATCTGAAATCTCTCTCTCTCTATCTCTTTCTTATTATTTATGAGTTTATTTCTTATCTTTCTCATTTTACCATCCTTCATTTCTTACCTAAATTTTCAAAAAAGAAGGAACACCATTTTAAGTATTTGTAGAGCATGAGGTTTATTACCTTTCAAGAAATTATGGAATAAAGAAATAAGACATGTGTGTAAGCTATCTTCTTAGCATCTTGGGTATCTCCTTTCAACAATCTTCATAATTTAGATATCAAAATCTTAATCTTCTAAACCAATTCAGGAGCAAAAACCCTAGTTTTTATCTCGATTTTTTGACAGAAGCAAGAATAGACAAAGCAATTGAGGTTAGAATCAAGATTAATGGAGAACCGCTACTGAGAGATTAGTGTATCCATTCTCCGATGAGAGCATAGTATGAGAGCATAGAGAAAATGAGTTCTTAACAATTGATCCACTAGTTTTAACCCTAGCTCCCTTTTTATTTTTATTGTGTAATTTTTTATAATGATATAATAAATAGTATTAAAATCTAAATTAAGTTTGTTTTTTAGATTAAGATAAACAAATATCTATGTAGATTGTTACATGGAAGATTTTAAAAATCATTTGGAGAGTGTATTTACACACTAGTAAGAATGCGATGAAGGATTTTTATTATGAAGGGGAATATAGTTCAGGAGATTTTCGGGAACAGGTGATATTTTAGGTAGGCAACTAATTTATATAGTTTAGATGGGTTTTAGGGTATTATTTTATTATCATCTTATGGAGAACACTTTTGGTAACATTTATCAACTCATCCTTTAAAATGTATTGTATAAGAATATCCCAATCAGATTTGCAATTACCTAATTAATAAAAATAAATAAATGACCAAAACTTTTGAGGTAATTAATGGTATATTTCTCCTATATATACCATAAAAACAGTGGTAATTGGGAGGAAGCAAAATAATTTCATAATTCAGAAGTATTCTTATTAATTTCTCAACATGGTTCACTACTTAGTGAAGATCATATTCTTGTTATTTATTATCATGCCCAAAAAGACTCATAGTTGCATAATCCGTCGAGATAGTCGCGAGGTGCACATTCTCAATAATCTTTCTCCTAATTCTCCTCAACTAGAATTTCATTGTGCATCTGGAGATGACGATCTCGGCTATCATTATCCAGCTATAGGAACAGATTTCAACTGGGAATTTTGCGCGGCTTTTAATACTTTATTTTTTTGTCATTTTTGGTGGGCTGATAAAGATTTACGTTTCGATGTATTTAACAATGTCGATATATGTGTTACGGATGGAGACGGTTTTGTTCCCCCAAATACTATGAAATGCTTATGGAAAGTGCAGGATGATGGTTTTTATTTGGGTTATTTTAACGAGGATGCTGGTGAAAATGTTTACAAGAAATATCGTGATTGGTGAGCAGTAATATTTTCTTTTCAAAAAGTATATTAATTAAAAAAAATGGGATTGCCAATAATATTCTTTTGTTTTAGCAAACTTGTCATCGTTTTCTAAAGAAAAACCAAGTTCTGATTATTTGTGGTATTTCAGCTGAGGATGGGATTCCCTACCCGATGAGTCTGGCTAGGCTATTAGGCAGCATTCAGTTACCTTTCTAAGAGCTCTTTTCTTTTCTCTTCTTTGCTTCTGAATCGGGCGTCTTATGCGACAAACCAAGAAAATTTACTAAGATCAGACTTTTACACGTAATTATACTACGAGTATCAATTTATGCTATTGGATATTCTAAGCGAGTCTTACATCAATAAAATACGAAAGAGATCAGGGTTTGTTATTATAGTGCCTAACATTTCACTTGCTAAACAAGCCAATATTAGAATAGATTTAAAGTAATTTTTAACAATTCAAATAAACAGATGTCGAGTAAACTGAAATAACTGAGGTAAAACTGAAATAAAGTGCAAAAATACCATAACAACTGAAATATCTAAATACAACCCCGAATTTGGTGTCACAAGTACACGAGCTAATAGAAAATACAAACAAAGGTCTGAATGAAAGTAAAGCTGTCTGAAAGAAAATACACAGCTAAAATAAGGTAGAAGGGGACTTCAGGGCTGCGAACGCCGAGCAGCTGTACCTCAAGTCTCCGTACTGATAGTCAACCCGAGCAATCTACTGACTGCCGCTGGGACCGACTCCAAAATCTGCACATGTAGTGCAGAGTGTAGTGTGAGTACAACCGACGCTATGTACTCTATAAGTGCCGAGCCTAACCTCGACGAAGTAGTGACGAGGCTAAGACGAGTTACTTACAATAACCTGTACACAATATAAAATAATGACAGGGAAGGAAAATACAGAAACGAATTAAGGTAGTTAACTCAAGAAAGTAACTCAATCCTCAAAGAAAACCAATAAATACAGAAATACCAATCCTTAAAGTCTCGTACAAAAGCACCGAAGCCAACCCAACAACAAGAAATTCAAAACACATAAACTGTTGTGGCGCGCCACCCGATCCCACCATACAACACAATTCTCCCTTATTCCACCATGTAAATATCAATAATAATAAGAAAATATATGTTGTAGCGCGCAACCCACCATATAATCGGAGTCAGTATTATAATTCTCCCTTATTTCACTATATATATCAATCCACCCTTATTTTACCTATTGCAACGCGCAATCCGATCCTACTGTATTAATATAAATCCTCCCTTATTCCACCTGTTGTGGCGTGCAACCCGATCCATAAATAAATCAATACGTGCAATCGTTTTGACAACTCGAATCACAAAAATTCTCTATGATGAACGAATATGAAAGCTACAAATCAAGAAGGAATCTCGTACCAATTCATAAAAGGCTACAATTAATACTGAGTAACAAGACAAGTCACATATATGACAGTTAAAGGGTACAAGTAGGACAATTAAGCAAATACCAATTAAGCATAGAAGCATGGAAGAAATTAACACTTATAATGCGAGACTAATAAACGAAAAGTAGCAAGTTAAGACAGAGGAAACAATTAAGGCATGTAACAATCAAGACATGGAATGATCTAATTAATGAAATTCGTGTAGACATGGAAACAAGTAATTGACAACGTATAAACACTCGTCACCTCGCATATACGCCGCTATGCATGAAATTCACATAGCACATAACTCAAGGATCCCTATTCCCTCAAATCAAGGTTAGATCCAACACTTACCTCACTCCGTAATCAACTCAAAGTTCAACCACGGCCTTGCCTTTCGAACAAGCCTCCAAACCAACCAAATCTATCAAATTTTGACCAAACGATTCAAAATAAGCTTTAGAAACTACTCACGAATGAAAGAGGTTCAATTTAGGTCATTATTGAAAAAGTCAACAAAAGTCAATCCCGATCTCGCTTGGTCAAAACCCGAGATTCGGACTAAAATCCGATTACCTATCCACCCCGACCCCTGTTATGTAATTTGTTTTGAAATCCGACCTCAATTCGAGGTATAAATTCCAAATTTATAAAAATTCCCAATTCTACCCAAATCCCTAATTTCTACCATGAAAATCCTAGATTTGATGCTAAAATCTTATGAAATGTAATGGATAATTGAAAGAAAGTAGATTAAAGACACTTACTAATGAATTTAGGAAGAAAATCTCTTGGGAAAATTGTTTTTAGGGTGTTTAGGGTTGAGAGTTTAAAAGAAATGAGCTAATTCCCGTTTTTCTCAGCTTTTGTCGAGGTGCAGATGTCACAATTGCGACCTGGGGTTCGCAATTGCGAACCACGCAAATGCGAGAATTGCTTCGCAAATGCGAAGAAGCCCACATCTCTGCTATCATCACATTTGCGATGATTTGTTTGCAAATGCGAATTATTTCGCAAATGCGACCACTTGATCGCAATTGCGATCGTTGCTGACCCAGCCCCTCTTCGCCAATGCGAAGAAATTGTTTGCAAATGCGAACCTGACAGAAAATTGAATGTTCGCAAGTGCAAACACTGACCTTGCAATTACCTGCACCTAAAACAGATTTCATCAGCTATCTTCCTAAGTCCAAACCACTCTGAAGCCTATTCGAAACTCACTTGAGCCCTCGGGGCTCCAAACCAAACATGCTCAAAAGTTAGAAAATATCATATGAACTTGCTCGCGTGATCAAAACACTAAAATAACACCTAGAACTACGAATCGGACACCAAAACAAATAAAATTTTCAATGAAACTTAAGAACTTTCAATTTTTCAACCGGACGTCCGAATCTCGTCAAATCAACTCTATTTTGCACCAAAAATTGCAAATAAGTCATAAATACAGTAATGAACTTATACCAAGTTCCGGAACCAAAATACGAATACAGTAGCAACAAAGTCAAACTACGGTCAAACTTGAAATTTCTTTAAACCTTTAAACTTCTAATTTTCAACAAATGGTGATAATTCAAGCTAGGGACTTCGAATTTGATTCCGGGCATACGCCCAAGTCCCAAATAATGATACGGACCCATAGGGATCGTCAATATACTGTTCCGGGTCCGTTTGCTCAAAACGTTGACCGAAGTCAACTCAAATGTGTTTTAAAACAAGATTTCACATTTTTATTAATAATTCACATAAAAATCTTTCGGAAAAAGACACAGAATGTGCACGCAAATAGAAGAATGCTAAATTGAGCTAATTGAAGTTTCGAGACACAGAATTGAGGGTTAAATCTATAAATGACCTATCGGGTCATCACACTTATCGTATGGATCGGGTGGATATTTACGCTTAATGGTTCGGCTTATTGGTTTTCTACTTTTAAATATACTAATCCACTAGCCAACCGATAAAATATCAGGTGGTTCAATATCGGATTAGCAATTATCGAGCAGTTTATCACAAAAAAAAAATTTCTCTAAATAAAGAACAAAATTTAGTAATTACAACACTTTATTATTTACTCCTAGAATTTTGCAAAAACCAAAAGTACAATTCTTATTTATAGCACATCCAAAATACCAAAAGTTACTACAATGTAAATTAAGCTAACAAGTTGAACTTATAAAACTGGTTATGACTGATTGGACTCTTGAATTTTCTCCCACGATTTTGTCTTATTCAACTGCTTCCGCTCTCCAATCATAAAGTAGCATCTCTCCTCTCTAAATGATACAAACTAATTATGCAAAAGTGAGAATTGAGATAGGAATTAATTATCTAGTTAGATACTTTATATATACAAGGATATAAATATAAATATAATAATTTTTAACGGCTTAACAGTTTATCCGATAAGAAAATTGAGTAATCTGCCCCCAAATCGATAGATCGTTAATTATAAAATTTCAATCCATTCACTAACCGTTAATTCGATACCAATAAACCAATTTTGTGGTTCGGTTATCGGTTACGGTTCGATTTTGAACAATCCTAGGAGAGGTAATGCGTGATGCATTTTAAAGTCATGCCGGCCTACTCCAAAGACAATATTACTAGTCCGCTGAGTTGTAACATATGGTATTAGAGTCACTCCGAGTGCAACCTACGATGATGAGACAAACCTCAATGAGCATCAATGAGTTGCTAAGGGGAAGGGAATATAAATAAACAAGTCGTAGACCCTAGTGAAACGTAGCAACATCTCGAGTTCGTAGATACAATTTTGGCTGAGTAATATATTAGTTGTATTAATTAACAAATTGCATCAGTTAGTCTAGTGCAACAACAAAAGATCATTTTGCAGATAAGCAATAAGATTTTTCACAAGTAAATGGTCTGAGAATGTGTTGATAATGACACATAAGTATATGCAACTGTATAATAACTAATTAGTCATGAATTTAGAGAAGTGTCTACTTTGTTAATGCTCGACTTTAGCAAATAATCGCTATCAATTTAATAGGCCATGAGACATGGCAGATAAGAGAATCTTATGGGATAAAAATAATATGAAATTAACTATAGAAATACTTAGAACAAGATTCCAAATTATTCAATCATGTGTGACAGCCAAGTATATATCAAGCCAGCTGTGGAAGTACAAGGAGGGGATGAATTGTTGATTTTTTTAATCCTAAATAGTTGATTATTTTATTAATTAGTCGATTGAAAATAAAAATATAATATACATAATTAAAGTGCAGAATTAAAGATACCTAGTTTTTTATAGTGGTCCTGATTCAATGTGAATCCTACTTCAGTCCCCTTGGGTTGCAAGGGTGTTCTCTCTTCAAAGCTCCTTGAATAATTTCTTACAATCATGTTGATGTGATATCCGAAAACCAACTCACTTTTGGATCTAAGTACGCTCGTGATATTTTCGATATAATGCCTCACCAATGGTTTTCTCTGTTTCTTCTCTCTACTGATTACACAGTAAACTTCAGTTAGATTACAATGCTTGTTTAGAGTAGAACAAAGAGTACGAAGTTGGTTTGATCAAAGTATGAAGCTTCAAGACTTGTACAAATGTATATATATACTCTGTGAGGTCTTCTTGACTTTTGATTGATGTGAATCTTGAGAGATTGCGAACCCAAGGGAGTTGATCCTTGAAAGGAATCGTAGAGTGATTCTTTCCAAGAATAAGGTGTTGCTTCCGTTGATTTTCCTTGACTTGTGGTCTTGATTGGACTTTTCCTTTGCTAAGTAGATCTTTCTATTATTTGATCAATCAAAATTAGATCCCTTGATTCCGGCTTTTAATTGTCTTCCTTTGATGGAGGAATCTTCAGTACATAGTTTCAGAAAAACTTGGCTTCCTTTAAATTAGGTCATTTCTATAATATTCTCCGTTAATCTGCTGTCAAATCCTTGATTGATTCGAAGTATTTTCCCTTCAGATTTTCACTACTCCTTCCTTTTTCGTTTCTAATCTTTGATAGTCTTCCTTTCCACTACTTCCGAGTATTTCTGCTCATAAAAGATGTGTTATTTTGCATCATTAAAATAAACGTAGATCTAGAAATCTCCCCCTTTTTGATGATGACAAAATAACAGTGTAATAACACCAGTTTACTTCCCGGTATATCAATTGACTCTGCTTTTGTTGTAGTCGACTCCCCCTCAATTTTTGTTTCCTGTGTTTCCTGTCAGTTATTTTTAGTTGACTGCCCCTCAATTGGGCATCCTGTATGTAAGTTGTTGTAGTCGACTCCCCTCAATTCGGCATTGTAATTTACCTGCAAGTTCCTGGAGACAAGACAACCACAAAGAAATACCAAAACAAACTGCTACTTTTCTCCCCCTTTGGCATCAACAAAAAGTTAATATAAGGCAAAGAATTTTAGCAGTCTTTAGTTATCTAATTCAGCATGCAGGAGCAAAAGTAAGTAATTGTCTTAACAGTACAATCCATGACTGAAACATCAGTCCCAAAATAAGCAAAAAGAAATTTGTCACGACCCAAAATCCACTATAGGCTGTGATGGCGCCCAACGTTGCCATTAGGCAAGCCAACGGTAAACTACCAACTTAAATTACTCATTTTATTATATTTTTGATATCATGAATCCCATTAAATAAATAGAGTAAAATCCGGTATTCGTAGAAACTTGTGATTTTCCTTACAAAATTTCGTATAAAATATAAATTACAAGATGAAATGATAACAATAACGTGAACTACAATAATGAACATCCACTAGGAACCCCCAAAACACCGTGTCACAAGTGCATGGGTATCTACTAGTAAGTTCAATAATAATACAACATCTGTCTGGAATATAAGATAAATAGGATAATGTAAATAATCATGATGGAGATTCCATATACTGCGGATTGTAAGATGGGATGCAGCTCACAGTGAAGTCCCCGCAATAGCTATGCCCTTGCGCCCAAAAGACCAATAGGAATATATACCTGCACAATAAATGCAGAAGTGTAGCATGAATATGTAAATCAACGCGTACCCAGTAAATATCTAGCCTAACCCTGGAGAAGTAGTGATGAAGGGTCGATATCGGCACTTACTAGTGGTCCAATAAATCAAGTACAGTAGAAAGTGAACAAGTATGGGTCATGGTAAATAAACAACGTAAACAAATAGAGGCACGTGGTACGATCCTCCTCTGAACAGTAAACACAAATCCGCAAATATCGGTTACCTTCTCAAATGGAGTATATGTAATAGGGTCCCCACGAGATAGGTCATCACAACTCAAGACAGAAAAACTCACAGATACAATGGCTTCTTGTTAAATATTACGCACGATTTTGCCGAGGCGAACGACCCGATCCCATAAGAGTATTTCATGAAGTTACCGAAGCAAAAGACCCAATCCATAAGAGTATTTAATAGAAATGTCGAGGCGAACGGCCCGATCTCATAAGAGTGTTTCATGAAGTTGCCGAGGCGAATGACCCGATCCTATAAGAGTATTTTATAGAAATGCCGAGGGGAACGATACCGATCCCATGAGAGTATGATACTATCGAGGCGAACGGCCCGATCCTATTAGAATATATGATACATGATACTGCCGATGCGAACGGACAGATCCCATAAGAGTATGTTACAATGATATCCTGCCGAGGCAAACGACCCGATACCATATAAGTATGGTACATAATCCTGCCGAGGTGAACGGTCCTATCCCATAAGAGTATGTTACAATATTCTGCCGAGGCGAATGACCCGATCCCATAAGAGTATGTTACAATATTCTGCCGAGGTGAACGATCCGATCCCATAAGAGTATGTTATAATATTCTGTCGAGGTGAACTGCCCGATCCCATAAAAGTAAGAAGCTTAACGGGTCCTTGACCCCACTCACAAGTATACGTGTGAGTTATGAAGTTTAAGAAAAACTTTGCGATGAATACGCATAACGCGGGAGGAATTCGTAAAGGAAGCACAATTATTTCGCGGCTAATTATATAGCTCGTCAAATCTATACAATAGTGAATCTATCACTCTACAGAAGCCTAGTCTCAAGTCATAATATGAAATAAAGAAATTCAACATGCAAGGATAACTCAAATAGTACAATTAAAGCATGGCGTGAACCTAAGTGTACTCGGACATAATTAGGAATTCTAGCATACGCACGGACACTCGTCACCTCATACGTGCGTAGAGCCCACAACATGTAGCATAAAACAAGAATAACACATACGAGGTAAATTCCCCCTCACAGGGTTAGACAGAAGACTTATCTCTCTCCGAAGTTCCATAACCATCTCCAACGCCTCTCTAACACCTCAAACCGAATATTCATCGATCCGAAACTAGTCAAATAATGTGTAATTTAATCAAAATATACTCAAATGCTTATAACTTAACAATTTATAATAATTCTCAACTCTGCTCGAAAAGTCAACAAAGCCAACCCTCGATCCTACGTGTTCGGATACTGAAATTTTTTGAAGATAAACTTTACCCATAACACCACGAACTCAAATATATGATTTATTCCAATTTTCATGTCCAAATTTTGTGGTAAAATCCAAAAACATAATTTCTAGGTCTTCTAACGAAAATCCCACATCTTCCAATCAAATTGTTAAATTAACAAGTCTAAATTTGTGTATTTAATTTACAACATGTAAAAATCACTCACCTCATGATTGATGATGAAAATGGCGCTCCAAAATCGCTCCAAAGTCGGCTCCCATGGAAGAAATAAAGTGAAAATTAGTCAAATCCTCACTTTTAAAACCACACTACACAGAAAATCCCGTTTCTACGGTTTCGTGTTCACTTCAGCGACAACCGCTTTCGCGGCTTAAATATCGCAGCGAAAACCAACCCAGGTCGTTGACCGCATTTGCGGTCCCTGTAGCGTTTCTGCGTTCACGCTTCTGCATTGCCTCCTCCGCAGGTGCGGTTCCACTTTGACGGCGAAACGACCGCATCTGCAGTCCCAACAATACCTAGCCAAAATCCGCTTCTACGCTTGCCTGGTTGCTTTTACGACATCGCATCAATGACCCTTTTTTTGCAGGTGCAATTGCATCAGTACTCAGGCCCTTTAGCAATACAACAAGGTTCGAAAATGATCCGCGACTCGTCCGAAACACACCCAGGCCCCCCAGACCCTATCCAAACTTACCAACAAGTTCTAAAACACCATACAGACCTAGTCGAAGCCTCGAATCACGTCAAACAACATCCAAATTACGAATCGACGATTGAAATCTTTCTTTAAACTTTCAAATTTCAACGAACGCGTCCGAATTATACTTATACACTTCGGAATGATGCCAAAATTTACGTGCAAGTTCTGGATCAAAAGACAAAACTATTCCAAGGCTTGAAATCCCAAACAGACATCGATAACACCAAAGTCTACTTCAAACCAAACCTAGGACTTTCTAAAACCTCTAAAATGTTAACTTTTCACAATAAGCACTGAAATGCTCCCGGGCCACCCGATAGTCAACCCGAACACACACCCAAATCCGAAATCATCATATGAACCTATTGGAACCTTCAAATTGCAATTCCAAGGTTGTTTACCCAAAAGTCAAACCTTGGTCAACTCTTCCAATTTAAAGCTTCCGAATTGAGAATTTTTCTTCCGAAATAACTTCGAACTTCCCTAAATTCAATTTTGACTACACGTACAAGTCATAAACATGAAGTGAAGCTACTCAAGGCCTCAAACCGCCGTATGACGTGATAGAGCTCAAACGACCGATCGGGTCGTTACAATATTATTTTAAACAACTATGCATCAACGACGCAAAAAGTAGGTAAGATTATTGCAGATAGACTGCTTAAGGCGTTCAAATCTTGCATTGACTGCGACTGAAATCCCATCGATCCTGTCGTGCACCTACTTAAAAGCCTTTGTTGCGTTCTCTACTGTCTTGAGAATCTGCACCCTTATCTTGGACATATCAGAGCCTGTTTCCTTTGATACTCCATGGACATCTTCAATTGTTGTTTGCATAGAGGTTAAAGAGTCCTTGATGATAGTAAATTTATCATTGATGGAGGCTAACTTTTCCAAGAGATCAGGATCACCTGCACTGGGGAGAGACACAAAGGCTTTTGCTTTTGATTCTATAGGAGCATTCCTGGCTTCATCATCTTGCTTCTTTAACCAAGTTCCTTTAACAACAATGTATCCCATTCTAGCAAACGCTCTGGAGTGATATGACTTAGTGACTGTGACATAGAGATAATTAGAAAGAGATATGTTGTGGGCTTCTAACAGATGGGTGATGACCATACCATAGGGAAGACTCGTAAGATCATCGACACTCTCTATCATGAAATTGATGACCCAAGAAGATAGTTTGACCATATACTTAGCTAGAAGATAGTAAACCAGAAAGGTATCATGTTGGAAGAAGGTAGAGAAAGCCCATGTTCCTAGGAGAAGAGTGGTTGCCACAATGTGTGCTAGGACACGCGTTTCAAAACAGACATCGCTAGGCCTTAATTGACTGGGAAGGGAATTAGAGGGTGACTCAGCTATACACCTTTTAGCTTGATCAAAAGAAATCTCAAAATCCCCAAGCCAGCTATTCTTAAACATCATAGAGAAACCAGAACACTTGCAAAGAAAAATAAAGTCAAACATAGTACAATCCAACACAATGTGTTTGCCAAGAACTAAGGACTCTAATTTGTCAGGTTTGGTATAGGGAAGGTTATTATAGAACATTTTAACAAGGGTTTACTAGAGGTAAGGTAGATACTACCTTATTCATCAAAAGAACTGCTGAAAGTAATCACATTATCCAGATCTACGTAGATGATATTATTTTTGGCAGCACTAATCTTCTTTTGTGCAAGGATTTCTCAAATCTCATACAGAGTGAGTTCGAAATGAGTATGATAGGAGAACTCACATTTTTCCTTGGACTCCAAATTCATCAATTAGAAAATGACATATTCATATGGCAGACCAAGTATACAAAGGAGCTAATTCAAAAGTTTGGAATGATCAATGCCAAACAACAAATCTAGACAACGATGAACAGAGAAATTCGGTGGATGAAACTAAGTAACGTGGAGTGGTTTGATATTTAATATACCTAACTTCTAGTCGACTAGATATCATATTCTTTGTTTGTAAATGTGCCAGGTTTCAGTCAGCTCCTAAGGAGTCAGACTTAACTGCAGTAAAGTGAATAGTTCGCTATATTATTGGAACCACTCCTTATGGACTATGGTACCCACGTTCTAAAAAGTCTAAACTTGAAGGATTTTCATATGCTAATCTTGGAGGTGACAAAGAAGACAGGAAAAGTACAAGTGGAATGTGTCATTGCTGGGAAAGACATTAATTTCCTAGAACAGTAAGAATCGGGGATCAGTAGCTCTTTCTACAATTGAGACAGAGTAAATTGCAATTGGACAATGTTGTGCTCAATTACTCTGGCTGTCGCATCAATTGTGTGACTATGAATTATCCTTTAAACGTATTTAGATATTTATTGATAATTCTAATGATATATGTCTTTCTAAAAATCATGTGCATCATTCTAAAGCCAAGCATATAGATATAAAGCATCATTTTATTAGAGATCATGTCCTTAAAGAAAACATAAAATTATCATTTGTAAGCTTTATTGATCAATTGGCAGATATTTTTATACAATCCCTGCTTGAGGACTGGTTTTATGCATTACGAAATTCTCTTGAATTATTCCTATTAATTCAAAATTTTAGGACCTTTGTGGTAATTTTTATTTTGTCGTCTCTTAATCTTCCCTTGTTTGTGTAAGTAGCATTAATTATGTGTCTCTTACTTTTCCTTTTTCACATCTTTTCAATAACTTTTCAGAGGGTAGTCAATCATCACATCAAATCGCTGACACCCTTTCCTTCTTTACTCAATCTTTAGTTTTCACTCTTTTTAAGTCTAGTTTTATCCTCCTAATTCATTCACATTGTTTGTATCTCAAACCACTTCGCCAGACGGCCGCTGTAGGCCCTCTTGTCTCAACCCTACAATGACGAAAAATTTCAAAAATCCTTCCGCCTCAACCCACAAAAGCATTCGTTCCCGAGCAAAACCGTCTTCTCAACCTCTTGAACCAGTCAATCTAGGATCAAATCACTCTAAAGATTTTGCTTCTTCTCAGAAACTCTCAGATGATGCATGTATCCTCAATGAAAAAGCCATAGGGAAACGACCTATGGAAGATATCCCTGAAACCTTTACACCCAAAAGACAAAACTGACCTCTCAAGCTCTCTCGAATCAGACCTCAATTTTTGGGACACACCAAACAAGGACGCCTTCATAGACTTCAAAGACAAACCTGAGCCCATGGCAGAGTCATTGATCTAAACGTCATGGAGAGCCTCTACTGCAAGGCATGTATCATGTATTATGACTTGCGCAGCTTCATATCATGTGTTATGACTTGCGTATGTGGTCGAGTTCAGTTTTCGGATGATTCAGGATTGATTTGGAATGATGATTCTTGTCTTAGAAGCTTAAGTGGTAAGAGTTGATTGGAGTTTGACTTTTATGTAGACGACTCTGTAATGGTGTTTTGATGATTCCATTTTCTTCGTATGGTGATATTGGACTTAGTCGTATGTCCGGATTCGGGTTTGGAGGTTCGTAGGTTGGTTTGATGCATTTTGGCGAAAGTTAAAAAGTTGAAGGTTTGGAAGGTTGAGAGGTTTAAATGAGAGTTGACTTTGTAGATATCAGATTCGGATTGCAATTTCGGGAGTTGGAATAGCTCCGTTATGTCATTTGGGACTTGCATGCAAAATTTGATGTTATTCCGGGTTGATTTGATATGATTCCGGGCAAGTCGCAGAAGTTGAAAGTTTATTAAGTTAGATTTTGAGGTGTGATTCGTAGTATTGATGTTATTTGATGTGATTTGAGGCCTCAAGAAGGTCCGCATTACGTTATGTGACTTGTTAGTATGTTAGAACGGAGTCCCGAGAGGCTCGGGTGAGTTGCAGGATGATTTCAGACCATTTTTAATTGCTGATTTTTGGCCACAGGGGTGTGCATCGCTATCCCAGATATTGGGTCGTGTTCGCAAAGAGCAATTTTGCTGTTTGGGCACTGTGAATCGTGATCGCAGAAGCCTTTTCAGGATCGCGTAAAGGAAAATTTTTTTGTCACTAACCCGACTTTGGAAGCTTATATATTGCAATTCATAAGGAATTTGGAGATGATCAAAAAATAAAAGTTATAGCACTTTGAGTATAATTTTCAGAAAATCAAACCATTTGTCATTTGAAATTTTGTACAAAAAGTTATGGCTGTTAAACTGCAGACTATCTGAAAAGAGTTTGGGAAGGGTAATGGAAATTTGTTCATCACGATCGCTGGGCAATGGCCGCGATCGCGAAGGGTAAAATTTGTGATGGAAAATTTTTTAATTGCGATCTCGAGGTTGGTGAACGCGATCGCAAAGTGTACGTCTGAGCAGTGTTTAAAGTACTCTGTTTCGAAGGTCTTGGTCATTTTATCATATTTTGAGCTATGAAGCTCTGATTTGGGCGATTTTGAAGGGGATTTTCATACTTTGAATTAGGGTAAGTGTTCCTTATCCGGATTTGATCATATTTCGTGATTCCATATTTGTTTTTAACATTAAATTAGTGATTTGAATGGGAAAAAATGAGAGTTTTTGTATAAACTTTCAAAAATGTAAAATGAGGATTTGAAGATCCATTTGAAGTCGGAATTTGATAATTTTGGTATGGTTGGATTCGTATTGGAATGTGTGTTTATATTTTGTGAATTTTGTTGGGTTCTGAGTTGCGGGCCCGAGGTTGAATTTTTAGTTTTCATTAAAGATCGAAGCTTTATTATCCGGAATTATTTCCTATATTTTTTTATTTATGATATTAAGTTATTTTGGCTAGATTTGAGCAGTCTGGAGGTTGTTTCACACGAGAAGGTCATTTTAGAGTATCAGTTTAGCTTCTTTGAGGTAAGTATCTTGCCTAACTTTGTGCGGAGGAACTACCCCTTATGATTTGAGTTGTTTGTGCTATTTTTGTCATGTGGAAGCCGTGTATGCGAGGTGACGAGTATGTAATCGGGCTTATATGTAGAAAATTAACCGGCTTAGAATCTTAGGCTTCTTTCATGTACTTATTTGGAATTGTTAGTACATGTTATATCTTTTATTCGTCATGTCTACTATCACATGGAATGCTTGTGTCAGAAATTCCTCGAATCGCATGCTTTATTTGAAGTTGTCGTTACATGCCACATTCTTTACTTGTCGAGTTTTCTCTTATATGTTTTATTTAAAGTTGTTATCACTTTTATCATTATGTGATTTCTTTTATTGTGGAGTTACTCTTAGTTGAAAATGTTGTTACATGATATCCTTTTGTTGCCGAGTTATTCTCATGCATTTAGATGTAGTGCTAGTTCGTGCCATCTCTTTCATTGTTAGCCTATTCATACACTACAATCCGAAGTTTGCCATTTCATAGAAATACTTTCACTATTGAGTTTATCCTTAAACAATTAATTGGGATTGAGGTTATCAAATGTCATTTATCTAGTTTAACTGAAGTTGTGTTTAAAAGAGGTGTTGTTCCTTATTGAGTTACTTTTCCATTCATTTTGTTTTTGTTGAGATTCTATACACATTGTGTTGAGCCGTGGGCTATTTGATATGAAAATATTAATATTGTTGTATTTTTGGAAAGGTTGTGGCGTATGAGCGCTTGTGATACGAGTTGATATGTCATGTTGTTGTGATGTTGCATATGCGAAATGTTGTGTGGTTGGTTGTTATTATGCGGACTATAAGAGTGAAATTTCACCGTCGTTGTTATGTGGGGCATAAAGGTGACATCTTATTGTTGTTGAATGTACTGAGTGATACCGGTCGCTATTGTGTTATTATTAGGGCGAAGCGATAAGGGTGACTACTATAAGGAGTGATACGGGTGGCTATCGGAGTGATACGAGTGGCTAATGATATTGTCAGGGCAGAGTGATACGGGTGGCTATCGGAGGGATAAGGATGGCAATGTCAGGGATGATGTGCGATGGCTTGGGGACATTATGTTGGTGATTTTCATGTGATGGTGTGCTTTTCCTTATGTATGTCATACACCTTATGTGATTTATTGTGTTGCTTCGATGAGCAACTCTATGTCTTTGATATTGCTTATTTGACTTGGGATACAGTAGTAGACTCGCACAAGCATACACCGTAACATGCCACTTATACTAGCTCAGGAGTATGAAACTTGACATTTATTAATCATGCCCATGTATTCTTGTATTATTGGTTTTCATGTTGATATTGATCCGTGACCACTCCGGGCAGATTGTGATTACGAGCATGTGATCATGCCGGGCGAATTGGGATTGTGAGCCTAAGACCATGTCGGGCGGATTGTGATTGTGAGCCTGTGACTACGCCGGGCTGATTGTGAATGTGAGCCTGTGATCATGCCTGGCAGATTGAGATATTAGCACGCGAGTTGTCCGTGCGGTTGTGATTTGAAATGTGGGCACAAGCTGCCGTGAGCATAGGATGGTGGGTTGAGACCCGTGACTTGTGATTATGAGATGAGGTATCACAGAGTGATTTCATTGTGAAACTTGTGTTATAATGTCTTGATTAATTGGTTGTCCTTTGTGTTCCTTATTTGGTTTTAACGATACTTCACTGTGTTCTTATTGCTTTACGATTTATATCACTTGTTGATTTTTGTTGCCATTTGCTGATTTATGCTTTTATTATTAGCTTTATACTTCTATACTGCACATGTTATTTTGTCTAGTGAGTGTCTTGACTTGTATCTCATCACTACTCCACCGAGGTTAGTCTTGATATTTATTGGGTACCGACCGTGGTGTACTCATACTACACTTCTATATATTTTTGTGCAGAGCCAGGTATTGGAGATATCAGACTCGGGCAGAGTTAGCATATTGGTCGCGACATCTATCACAGTTATAGGGTCTTACCTCTCTTGTTTCACCTCGTGCCATGAAGCAATTTTCAGTTTCCTCTTTGCAATCATCATTGATACATCTTCATCAGTCCAGCAACCAGAATATTTGTTCATATCGTTTTCCAGAATAGTCATTAAGCACATGTTTGCTATTTCTTTATGTTCTGAGCTATCTTCATCGCTCCAGATTCCAAAGGATTTGTTTTCATTGAACCCTTTGAATACTTTTCTTTTAAGATCCGGGCATTCAACTTAAACATGACCATACCTTCTACATTCAAAATATTTTCCATCATTTTTGTCTTGTTATTTGTATTATCTGGTTCTTCTGGATGACATCCTTCCCTTTTTTATGTTTCTGAATCTTCTCATCAATCCATTCATATTTCTCGAAACCATGGCAATTTCTTATTCAAGAGCCTCTGCGTTATCATCAATATCGTTCTCAGATCCTTCAATTGTGACTTTCAACGCAATTGTTTTCTTCTTTTTTTCCTGACGCGTTTTCTTGAGATGTATTTTCTCAAATGCTATGAGATCTCCATGTAGTTAATCATATGATAGCTTGTCTAAATCTTGATATTCAAGTGCGGCTACTTTTTTCTGCCATGTGGTAGGCAAACTTCTTAGAATTTTTTGAACCTGCTCATCACTTGAGTACGGTCTACCAAAAGCTTTCAGATCATCAATGATTTCGCTAAATCGTGCAAATATTTCTTTAATGGATTCACCTTCTTTCATCTGGAAGAGTTCATAGTTGTGAACCAACAGATTTATCCGCGTTTCTTTCACTTTGCTAGTTCCTTTATAGATAACTTTCAGTTTGTCCCATATTTCCTTGGCAGTATTTCGGCTTGAAATTTTCTCATATTCTTCTCCACTTATAGCATTATAGGGCAAGTTTCATGCCTTAGCGTTAACTTGAACAACATCCATTTGCTCATCAAAGTGGTCATCTATATCTTCAGGATCAGTGAATGGATGTCCTGACGCTGGAAGTGGATTGTTTTTCTTTTTGATAACACGCCATACTTTGACATCATAGGACTTTACATATATTTCCATGCGCACCTTCCAATGAGGTTGTCCATTGAAGTATGATGGTCTTACTTGCGATGTCCCTTCTTGAAAGAGTGCTCCAATAGTTACTTGGTTTGACATTATCTTTTCTTACTAGCCGACTAGCCGTTAAGCAAAAGATAAATATATGAGACCTGCTCTGATACCAATTAAAAGTACAAGTAGTGGAGGGGGGGGGGGGGGGGGGG
>MCJB01050501.1:0-33805 GCA_002018475.1 Nicotiana obtusifolia
ATATATATATATGGTATAATACAGTATGTATATACTAAATATATTAATAAGAGAGCGACCAACTTTGGTCGACAATTTCCCTATAAAAATTCCTCCAAATGGCGACCAACTTTGGTCGCCCAACTAAAATCTGATTTAATTAATGTTCCACATAAGCGACCAACTTTGGTCGCCAATTTCCCCATAAATTTCCCTTCAATAAGCGACCAACTTTGGTCGCCAATTTTAAAATCTGATTTATTTAATATTCAACATAAGCGACCAACTTTGGTCGCCTATTTCCCCATAAAATTCACCTTCGATATGCGACCAATTTTGGTCGCTAAGTTTAAAATCTGATTTATTTAATGTTCAACATAGGAGACCAACTTTGGTCGCTTCTTTGCCCATAAAATTCCCCTTCAGTTAGCGACCAACTTTGGTCGATAATATAAACGTGGGTCCAGTTTGGCGACCAAAGTTGGTCGCAAAGTCTGAATTTTCTTTGACCAACTTGGTCTGACCAGTCCGGTCAAAAAGTTGACGAATAGGGAGACCAATTAGCGACCGAAGTTGGTCGCTATTTGATTTAAGTTTTTTTTTTCAATTTTTTCCTCTACTTGGCGACCAATGTTGGTCGCTTTTTGGGGCAGACCAACTTTGGTCGCTAATTTTTGGTCGCTAAAACACTGATTTTTAGTAGTGTTACAAAATATGCAAGGTGAGAGGGATGTAAAATAATAATAATACAATCAACCTTCTTTATAGCAGTCTCGTTTGTTTCAGATTTTTTGATTGTTATATCAAAATATTGTATTAAAAAATATATATTATAACATAGCATAGAATAAATTTCAGAAGAAACTTGACTTTTATAGTAAATGATTGTTATAGCGATACTGTAATAAAAAAGTCTGTATATAGTAGTGAGGTTACAGAATTGCTTTTACTCAATCTTCAATTACTGTGAACGTAAAAGTATAGTAAGCAAAACCAGTGAGGCCAGCAGCCACAACGACCGCAGCTACAACACCCAAAACCACCTTTGTGAACTTGTTCAATCTTGAATTCTTTGATCCTTTTTCTTCATCAGCTAGGGGTGGTTTAGTAATTTTCTTTGGCAATGTAATCTTAAGAACACCTTTCTCAAACTCTGCCTGGATTTCATCAGTTTCATAGTCCTTCCATACTGGAAATTCCCTGAAAAATCTCAATCTTTTTTTATTCACTCGTCGATCTCCAGAAACCTTCAAGCCTCCAAAACTGCTGATTTGTACCTTCAACCCTTCTTTATCTTTGAATTCTTCCATGCAAAGAAAAGAAAAAACAAATAGCATAAAAGTCCCCGTTTATCGTTATTCAACTTTTTAGGCGGATTAAAGTGTCACAGAAATTTCAGATTTTACATTTTGTACTAAAAGAAAAAAGGAAACACAATATATAGATAAATCATTTTTTGTATGCTGAAAGGAAATATTCGAGAAATGAACCAAACAATGAGTCGGACAGATTATCAGATATAGTAGTCTCTCTGTCCCTATTTATATGGCACCGTTGAGATTTTGACAGTCAAACAAATTATTTTTTAATCGTAATTTTTTTATGTCTTTTAAATATTTTAAATTGTTAATTATTGTGACTTATAATACTTTTTATGTAGTTTTTAGATATGTAAATTTTTATTTTAAAAAATATTAAAGATTTTATATTTAAATTCAAGGTCAAAATTAAAAATTTTGACTTTCAAAATTTGAGTGATGCCACATAAATTGAGATGGATGGAGTAATTCTAAAGACATTAATAAGAGAAATGTGCAATTTAATGAGTGACTTATGTACGCCATTTTAAATTGAGAATATTGAATGTTGATAAATATTTTTGCTGTACGTAGTATTTCTTTGTCGAACCCTGTATTACTTTCTATATAATGTTTTTCTCGTAATGAAGAAAGTGAACATTATACTACTCCTTCGGTCCTTTTCAGTTTGTCATGGTTAAGAAAAAATAATTGATCCATAATGCTTGTTGTTTAGTAAATTAAGATACGATTAATTATCTTTTTCACTTTGTGTTCTTATTCTAATAAATGTAGAGAGAGATTAATGTGATGAAAGAAAGAGTAGTATCAAAAATTATTTAATTAAATAAACGTGTTAATTAATATATTCTTAAGGGACGTGTAAAGATAAACATGACAAGTAAAAAGGATTGGAGGGGGCATTCCTTACCAGCCGAGAGATGAACTAAGAGAACGTCATGTCTTTGTTCACGTAGCCACTCGTACGATGGTTCAAAACAGTCTTCAGATCCTCCTACTTTGGCTTCCATTAATTAATGTGAATATTACTCTTTCGCTTGAATTTTAAGTGAATTCTTTCAGATTAAGAGCTGCAAGATGTTTCTCCCAAATCCTTTATATATAGGAGAATATCAAAGATCTTGTTCGTACAACTAATTTAGAGCTCTCTTATGGGAAGAAAAAGATTCCTCTTTGGTCATAGAGGTTGTTGTTTCAAGTTGCTTTCTGGTACTACCTTTTCAGAGCACATGGTGAAGTCCATTGTGTTGGGCAATGAGAAATTCCATGTTTGCTTCATATGCTAGCTAGTCAGTTGGGTGTTTAATAAATCAGGTAAAAGTAGTGAGATGAATACACCCATAAAAAAAACATAACTTGATATAAGATAAAACATTATGCATTTATAGCTAAGAAATCTTAGCTATTGATTTAAAGGTCGTGGCTAGTACCTAATAATAGCCACAAAAATTCAAATAGCCACAAAAAATTAAATTGGCAAAGGTAATTCTCATTTTTTTAATAATTGCTAACAATCGTAGCAATAATTACCTAAATAGCTACAAGGTTATTGCTAAAATAAAATTTCATAGATAATCATAACTTTTTGCTACATGATAAAAGTTATTGTAGCAATAATAATCCTTTAGCCATAAAGCAAAAAGTAGTAGCTAAATACGTATATTTGCTTCAAGTTATCAAAAATTTGTGACAATAGTTAAATGATATAGCCACGAAGTTATTGCTATAACAAAATTTCATAGCTAATATTATTTTTAATTAGAAGTTAAAACTTAGGATAGCAATAGCACCTTTTAGCCACAACAAGTTATTTAAAATAAAATACTATAGCTAAACAAATATGTTTGCTTCAAGTACTAAATTAGTGTAGCAACACTTGGTTTAATAGCTACACTTATTTTCATGACAAGATAATATAGTCACGAATTTATTTTTGAAATAAAATTCCGCAGCTAATTATTATTTTTTGTCACAATAATTAGCTTAACAATTACATTGATAGAACAAAATATCTAATTATCTATCACTAACATTATTATTCATACGAATTTTATATAATTTTCATATATCTAGATACATTTAGAATTACGAATTTAACATGGTTAATATCTAAGTACATTGAGAAAACTAATTATGTTATATTTCTAATTAAAATAAATGTATTTATAAGTTCCAATTACAAACAAAAATAGTAGAATTATATCTATTAATGAGTCAATCATCAGCCGATGGTCTATCAGAAACAATCTCTCTGCCTTTTTAGGGTAGGGGCAAGGCTGCGTACATCCTACCCTCCCCAGATCCCACTTGTGAAATATACTAGGGGGTTGTTGTTGATGAGTCAATCATCAATTATATAGTAGAATTTAAACAACCATAAATTGTTACTACTTACATTCTATAGCAACTTATTTTTATTAATCTATACAATGATATGTTATAATGATATGGTCCATTACTATGTCAAACTTATTAATTATCATAACTTGAATTATACACTGAATCTAAAAATTGAGATTTTAATATGATTCGAAAGGGGTGACCTCTCATGTGACTATTATTTTACATTTTATATTACTTACATAATTTTAATACTGTTAATTTTTATTTCAAAAATGTTAAAGATCTAACATAGTCGGTATAAGAGTGTATAACAAAACTAACTAGTATATCACAATCAAAAACAAACAAAGTATTACTTGTAAGTCTCAAATATAATTAAAAAATAAAGGAATTATAGCTAATTAATGTGTGAATAACCAAACATACGTTGTGCTCTCTCTTGCCACTTGCTTTTGTTGGCCACTTCATTACCTAGATGTCAACAATGAATTTCCTTCAAGGTCATCTTGAAGAAGATGTTTATATGAAACAACCAAAAGATTTTGAATATGTAGACTATCCAAATCATATACGTTGCCTTCAAAAGGCCATTTATGGGTTCAAACAAGCCTGGGAGGTATACGAGGTTGACATAGTAAAGAAAATGACCATTTCCTCATTGGCAATGTACCTCTTTCGTATGAAGTTCCACTCCCGCTAAAGTCCTCCATCATGGCACAAAGTCCTCCATCATGGCACAATGAAGTCAAGGACTTTCTTGTCTCCCTTGGTTTTAAGAAAATCTCACTCAAATACTTCCTTGTTTATCTTTCACTCAATGGGTATACAACTACATCTTCTTGTTTATGTTAATGATATTGTAGTGACAGAATGTGACAGCCATCAACAATGTCAAGAATGCCATATCTAAGCGCTTTTCTCTCAAGGATCTTGGGCTACTGCATCATTTCATAGGTGTTGAAGTCCTTCCAAATGCATATGGTTTGATCTTTTCTCAGTCTAAATACATCTCAGATGTGCTCAAAGAATTTTAGTGGAAGAAAGCAAAGGTGTCCACTTCGTGCTATCTACCTCCATGCAACTTAACTTGGATGATGGCTCTGCTCACTGATGCAAAGCAATAATTCGCTCTACTATTGGAAAATTGCAGTATTTGGCTTTCACACGCCCTAACATAATCTATGTTCTGAATAAGCTTTCTCAATTCACACATCGTCCAATTTCAATTCATTGGATTATTATTAAGCACGTTCTATGCTATCTGAAACAAAAAATAACGCATGGCTTATTCTGCCAGAAGCAATCTGATCACGCACTCCACATCTATCCTAACATCGATAGGGCAGATGACCTCGCTAATTAATCGTCAACCTCTTCTTATGTCATTTATCTTGGTCTAAATCCTGTTAGTTGGTCCTCTAAGAAACAATGCACGATTGCTCGTTCATGTTGAAGTAGTTAAAGAATTTGTAGTCTGAAATTTGTGTTCCTCTTTCTATTACTCCAAAGGTTTACTGCAACAATGTCAGCACCACATATCCCTGCCAAAATATGGAATTCCATAGCCGGATGAAGCACATTTCAATTGACTTCCATTTTTTCTTGATCAAGTTCAGCAACATATCATCAACATTCTTTATGTTCATTTTGCTAATCAACTTGCTGATATACTCATTAAGCCACAACCTATTGCATCATTTCAACCCAATCTAATCAAGTTAGGAGTTGTGGACACCTCCTGTTACAACCCATATTTGTATAAGTTAGATTATGCCGTAAGTTAGTCTACATAGGTCCGAGAAGAGATTATCTTTGAGATGGTAAGAATTTAGTCCTATTGGTCTTAAATGATACAAGGGTGTATAAGAGTGGTTAACAAGTATTAGAAGTTAAACGAATCAAGGATATTGTAACTTGTATTTTCGGATAAATCTAGTGGTGATTAATAAACCAAGAGGTTATGTTTTAAGGTATTTGAATCATATAATATCCGTTTCATAAGTCTTGAGGTCAAACGAGTTATGAAACAAAAGTCGACAAAAGTTGTCGCAACTTACATTCATAATTTTACTTATACTTTAGGTCAAATATCACTAAGCTTTTCCCCCAATTTACTTGGAATTACGAGGTGATCTACCCACCAAATTCAAGATCTATGAGTCTAGTTTCTAACGCATTAAACTGTTTGTCGATACGATCTCCGAGGTGAGAGATATTTGCGTTTTCGCGAGACTATGCCGAGCAGCTCTCTATGGGGCCCACATAGGCGGTTAAGACATATGGATATATATAGCAAGCCTCAAGTCATCAGTTTTCAGTATATTCAGACCTTAGAATCCTAAGAACACTCTTTCAAGGTTCTCTCATGATCCAAGACTAAAACAAAGGGCAAACAACACAAATCAAGTGTAGGGAATCCCGTGGCGCTAGTAAGTTTCTTGTTCTTCTTGTTGTTACTGATTTTTGTGTTGTTCCAGCTCGTATGGGAGGTTGTTTTAAATTGTTTATGTTCTGTAAAATGCTCCCTCAATTTTTAATATCAATCCTAGGTGATTTCAAGTCTTCTAAAGTGATTCTAGTGCCGAAAAACCCTAATTGATTGCTAGCTTCGCTTCCTTGTTCTTGTGGCAGCATTGGAGGGATATTTCGTGGTCAATTAAGGTCAAATTAGAGTTTTTCTTTCTGTTTAAAGGTAAATAACCTCTTATCCTACATGTATTTAAGATTATCCAAGTTACGGCTAAATCGTTGAAGCTAGAACTTGTGAGATATATGTCGAAAGGCTTGCTAGTAATGTTGTTGGTTGGTGGACTGTTTTGGGAGGCTCAATATGATTATTATTGATGTTGTTTGGGCTTTTTGGTGATTGTTTTAACTTGTGAAAAGTCATATAAATAGGGAAGGTTCTGTCCGTTTCATCGTAAAATAGGTTGCAGTTGATACATAATAGTTACGACGCGTAAACAATAACGATAGTGTCATTTCTCTTATTGTAGACTAAGGAGTCATGGAATTTTCATAGCTTGAGGTTGGGCGGTATATACAAGGTATGTGAGGCTATCCCTTTCCTTCTTTTGCACGACTCTGATTGTACATAATGTAATGAACGAGCTTTCAAAGATACTCCACTCTTAGAAGCCAGCAGTACTTACATTATTTCCCTTCTTATGGAACAATTGATGTTGATGTTACTTCTCTTGTTCTTATGTTACCAATGTTGTTGGTAATTCCTGATTCTTATAAGATTCTTGATGAAAAGTTAGTCCTAACAACGTGTCCGGAAGATACCGACCTTAAGTCACTCCGAATGGTTCAAATGTGATTCCAATAAGTCCAGCACGCATCATATATATGTATCTATTTTACTCTACTGAGCCACGCTATAGTCGACCGGGTACGGCACCTATTGTGCAACCACTAATCAGTTGGGTTTTACCGAGCTTCACGTGGTCGGGTACGATTCTACCGAGCCTTATGATGGTCGGGTACGTTTTAACCGAGCCTATTATGGCCGGGTACGATATGATAATGATGATGCCCATAGAAGCGTATGTTTTAAAAGTTTATATAATATATATATATATATATATATATATATATATATAAAATATGCATCATGCATTCATGTCAGTAGCTCTCAGAGGTACCTAGATGTTACAGGTTGTATATTCTCTATTCCTATTTACATTATTGTTCTTACTTATGCTTTAATGCCTTACATACTCAGTACTTTATTAGTACTAACGTCCTTTTATATGTGGACGCTGCATGTCGTGCTGCAGGTCCTGATAGACAGGTAGGCGAAGCTCCCTCACCATAGTAGGCTGCGCAGTTCAGCGGTTATTGGCGAGATCCCTTCTCCAGACTTGCCGTGGTCTTGGTACGTATTTTTGTTATAGAAGTTATGGATATGTCGGGACCTTGTTCCGGCAATGTTGCAGCACTTATATTCCTTAGAGGCTCATAGACAGGTGTCGACTCATGTATAGTTTAGATTGCCTTGTCAACTAATTTTTGTTGTATAATCTCTCATGGCAGCTTGTCAGCTCGTACCTTATACGTAGCTTCATAACAACCTTGTCGGGTCATGATATATATGTTCATGCCATTATCTGTCATTGTTTGTTGTTTAGGATTCATGTCTACCATTTATACTAATCTCATCGGCCCTTATAGATAATAAGAAAGGTTAGATAAAATGTGTTGGTGCTCAGCAAGTATGGTGCGGGTGCCAGTCATGGCCCTCCAGTTTTGGTCGTGACACCTCCCCTAACTTGAGGGGCATAAAGGAACAATTTCAGCAGCTTAATTTCATATTTGAACAATATCTTCCACTTGATTTCAAATTTGATTTTATTTCATTGTGTAAAGATCTAATTTTATTTTATCGATTGTAATCTGCTAGGATTAGAAATGTATCTCTGTAATTTAATACCTTTTCTTTACCTTACCTATAATTCTGGGATTCAATTCCTAATCTGTTGTATAAAGAGGACACCATCGTAATACAATTGGAAAAACTTCCATTCATTCATCTCTAGCTTTGTCAAAAGTAAAGTGAAGAGCACTCAAACCGCAAACCAAGCATGAAGTCTACTGGAGGAAGAAAATATGATGCAAGATACGGTCGCATTTCTACAATGCGGACCGCGAACCATGAGTGCGATAAAGGCAAACCTAGGGGTGAAATCTGCGACAGACGTGTCAAAATTGCGCACCACATTTCTGTTATGCGACAGAAATGCGGTCGCATTTTTGACTTCGGGGCAGATCAGTCCGACTTTTGCCTCGATTTTTGGGCCTCTATAAATAGGTCTATTAGGATTTTGTGGGAGCTATCTTGTCAGACTTTGGAGCTAAAAGTACAAGGCTTGAATATTCCTATCTCTTAGAAGCTTTGGGTCAAGAATCTTTCATTTTGTAAGCTTTATGACAATTAATATTCTTTTGATTTCAAATTTTAGAATGAGTAACTAATTTCAAGCACTAAGGTTGTGAACCCTAAATGGGTGTGATGTTATTGGGTGTTTGATATTGAATATATATTTAACGGTTGATTGATATTTATTTACTTCTCATTCCTTAATCATTGTTGGTGGTTGCAAACATTAACAAATTCCATTAAATTTTATTTTGCTTGGGAAAGCGGAGTAGAATTTGGTAGAAGTAAATATCAAAGACTCAAGGCTTTAAACCTTGTTTAATAAAATCGCTTAGGAATAAGTGAGTTTTTATTTGGCATAAATTGATTGTTCTTAATCTCAACTCTTTTATATTTGGAAAAATCATAAAGAGGAAATACTACCTAACTATTGAAAAATATTGGGCAGTCAATTAGACATCAATTGCATATTAAAAGAATCATCCGTTAGAAATATATCATATTAACATCAATAGCATTACATTTCATTAACGGGGACACAACCTTGGTTTCTTTAATCATATTATTCATATTCTCAATGTTGCAATTAGACTTTATTTAAAACTAAGTTCAATTCATACTTTTGTTACGGTTAACTGAATAGAATTACGACTGTAGTTGAGTAAACTTTTCACACCTATTCCCTGTGGGATTCTACCGCAACCTTGTTGGGTTATTATATTTGACATCGACCGCTTACACTATTTATTAAAGTGTAATTTGAGCGTATCAAGTTTTGGCGCCGTTGCCGGGGAATACGGTTTTGAAATTACTAATTAGTGTGTGCTTTACTGTACGTTTGATTCTACCCTATCACACTTTGCTTGTTTTGCTTGGTGTTGATAGGAAAACATGTCGGAATATGGTGACGATGTGGAGGCAGAAGTGGAAGGAAATCCTTTTGCGGATATCGAGGAGTACATTGAGGATACAAATGCTATTGTACCTCCTGCTATTGGTGCTGCAACTTTCAAGGTGGAACACGGGTTAATTCTTATGCTCAAAGCAGAGGGATTTTTCAGGAATTCCACTGACGATGATCCAACATAATATCTTAGAAACTTCTTGGGTGTGTGTGTAATGCATAAGCAGAACAATGTCTCTGATGATGCTCTAAGGTTGAGATGCTTCAAGTACTCTCTAGCTGGAGACGCAAGGAAATGGCTCCAGAATCTTCCTCCAAACTCCATTCATTCCTGGCCTGAACTTGTCCGAGCTTTCTTGTCTAAATGGTTCCCACAAAGTAAGAAGTCTGAGCTCCGGGATAAAAAAAATTTCTTCAAGCAATTACCGGGAGAACAACTACATGAGGCATGAGATCGTTTCAAATTATATTTGGTGAGGTCTCCCAACCATGATTTTCCGGATTCTATTTTGTTGGAGAAATTCTACATGGGCTTGGATCCGATGAACCAATCTATAGCTAAGAATGCAGCTGCTGGATCTTTCATGGATAAATCATTCGCAAGGGTGACACAAATACTTGACAAAATGGCAAAGCATAATCAAGCATGGCATTCTGAGGACACCACAGGTGGAATTGCATATGGCTCTCCTTCCTTAGCAACATGATCAAGGAAAATAAAGAGAGAGATCAAGTGATTGCAGAGCTTGCTACGAATGTTAATGTGTTGACAAAGATGTTCACTGAAAACCAAAAGAAAAAAGTAAATGTGGTTGAGAATGTGCAACCCGTACCAAATGAAGATTTTGAGGAAGCAAATTATGTCAACAACTCTCAAGGAGGGTATCAAAGGCAACACTACCAAGGTCAAGGATCACAAAATCAATGGAGGCCAAACCCGCAAGGGCAAGGTCACCAACAATGGCGAAACGACCAAGGTGGCTCAAACCAAGAAAATTGGAACAACAACAACAACTTCTCAAATCGGAGTTCAAATCCCTATGTTCCCCCAAAGGGTCAATGTTCAAATCAAAGTTCCTCAAGTGAGTATGAGTTAGAAAGTATGCTTGAAAGGATACTGCAAAATCAGGAAAAATCTGACAATTCCATGAGAAACATGACCGAGCTTGTTGGATCTCATACTGCAGCTATTCAAAAATTGGAGATGCAAATGAGAGATCTCTCTAGGGAGCAACATCCACAGCAAAAGGGAACACTCCCTAGTGACACAATTGCGAACCCAAAGGGTAGTGGGAGTGGCCCAACTTCTCATGTCATGGCAATTACTATCAGGAGTGGGAAGATATTACAAGGAAAGGGTGAACAAGCGGTTGAGGTAGAAGAATTCAAAAAAGAGGTTGAGGTTGAAGAGCCAAGTGTTGTTGAAATTGAGAAAATTCCAGAAGATATGCAAGTCCAAGAGGAGACTCGAGAAGTGGTAAAGGAAAAGGCAAAAGAGACACCAAACAGTCTTCCGCCTATTCCTAGACCTCCTCCTCCTTTTCCTCAAAGACTTGTAAGAAGGGTTGATGATAGCAAGTTTGAGAAGTTTTATGACATCTCAAGCAATTATCGGTAAACATCCTGTTCTTGGAAGCGTTTCAAGAGATGCCAGGTTTTGCCAAATATTTGAAAGATTTGATCACCAAGAAGAGGACCACCAAAAATGAGGTGGTGAACATGACTCACTGGGTTAGTTCCATTTGCCACAACCCCCATTCAGAAGAAAGAAGACCCAGGAGCCTTTACTATTCCTTGCACTATAGGGGCGCGTGATTTTTCAAGGGCCCTTTGTGATAATGGGGCTAGCATTAAATTAATGCCGCTTGCCATCTACAAACAAGCGGGATTAGGAATGCCAAGGCCAACTAGTATGAGATTGCAAATGGCTGATCGTTCCATCAAGATACCGGTAGGAATTGTTGATGACGTGATTGTGAAAATGGGAAAGTTTCATATACCCGCTGATTTTGTAATTCTTGATTGTGCTGTTGACAAAGAAATCCCTATTATCTTGAGGAGACCATTCCTAGCCACTGGAAGAGCACTTATGGATTCGGAACGGAATGAAATCAAATTCCGAGTGAATGATGAAGAGGTTATATTCCAAGCAAGTAAGGGTATAAAGCTACCGAATGAGTATGAAAGCATTTCGGTGATTGATATTGTTGACGACATGGAAGATGCGGTTGAAATGAAAATGGAAGAATAATGCCTCGGTGAAGCATTGGCGGCTATTTTGGTGAACTTTGACGGTGAGGATATGGAGGGTTTTATGGAGTCGGTAAATGCATTGGAGGGGCGTGGTTCTTACTCTTATGCCCCACCAAAGCTCTCTCTCGACTTGGATAATAGATCTACACCTCCCGCAAAGCCATCTATTATTGAACCACCACAACTAGAGCTCAAACCACTTCCTCCGCACTAGAGGTATAAATTTCTTGGCTCAAATGATACTTTACCGGTAATTGTTTCTTCTTGTTGAATGATGTGCAGGTGGAACAATTGTTGAAAGTTTTGAAGGAGCATAGGCAAGCTATTGGATGGACAATTGCAGACATTCGTGGGATCCTCGCTGGAATTTGCGAGCATAAAATCCAATTGGAAAGTGGGACCAAACCGAGTGTGGAACATCAACGACGGTTGAACCCATCAATGCAAGAGGTTTTAAAGAAAGAAATCATCAAATGGTTGGATGCCGGGGTATTCTACCCTATTGCCGATAATTCTTAGGTGAGCCCGGTGCAATGCGTGCCGAAAAAGGGAGGCATGACTGTGATTAAAAATGAGAAAAATGAGCTTATCCCAACAAGAACGGTAACCGGCTGGAGGGTGTGCATGGATTATTGGAAACTCAACAGTGCAACATGCAAGGACCATTTCCCTATGCCTTTTATTGATCAAATGCTTGATTGGCTAGCTGGAAGGTCATTCTATTATTTCCTTGATGGATATTCCGGCTACAATCAAATCAACATAGCATTGGAGGATCAAGAAAAGACGATATTCACTTGCCCTTATGGAACGTTTGCTTTCAGCCGGATGCCATTCGATTTATGCAACGCTCCGGCCACCTTTCAAAGATGCATGATGTCCATCTTCTCCGACATGGTAGAGGATTTTCTGGAAGTATTCATGGATGATTTCTCGGTGATAGGTGAGTCTTTTGAGCATTGTCTTAACAATCTTAAACAAGTCATTGGAGGATCAAGAAAAGACGATATTCACTTGCCCTTATGGAACGTTTGCTTTCAGCCGGATGCCATTCGGTTTATGCAACGCTCCGGCCACCTTTCAAAGATGCATGATGTCCATCTTCTCCGACATGGTAGAGGATTTTCTGGAAGTATTCATGGATGATTTCTCGGTGATAGGTGAGTCTTTTGAGCATTGTCTTAACAATCTTAAACAAGTGCTCAAAAAATGTGAAGAAACTAACCTCGTGCTCAATTGGGAGAAATGCCACTTCATGGTGAATGAAGGCATTGTGTTTGGGACATAAAATTTCAAGGCATGGCATAGAGGTTGACCGGACAAAGATAGAGATCATTTCTAAGCTTCCTCCACCTACGTCCGTTAAAGGTGTTCGCAGTTTTCTAGGGCATGCCGGTTTCTATAGGCGCTTCATCAAGGATTTCTCCAAGATTGCAAATCTATGTGCAAACTCCTTGAGAAGGATGCCAAATTCGTGTTTGATAAGAAATGCCTCAAAGCTTTTGAGGAGTTGAAGCAAAGGCTCACCACGACACCTATTATTGTCACACCCGATTGGTCACTTCCTTTCGAGCTTATGTGTGACGCCAATGGTGTAGCCATTGGAGTAATGCTTGGCCAACGTCACAACAAAGTTCTTCACCCAATTTACTATGCCAGTAAAACACTCAATGGGGCACAAATGAACTACACAGTGACTGAACAAGAACTTCTGGCCATTGTTTATGCTTTTGAGAAGTTCCGGGCTTATTTGTTGGGTTCCAAGGTGATAGTGTACACAGATCATGCAGCTCTTCGCTATCTCATAGCAAAGAAGGATGCAAAGCCTTGGTTTATTCAATGGGTTTTGTTGCTGCAAGAGTTCGACTTTGAAGTCAAGGATCGCAAGGGGGCTCAAAATCAAGTGGTGGATCATTTGTCAAGGGTTGAAGAAGCAGGGAGACCAAAGGGAGATCTTGAAATCAATGATGCATTCCCAGATGAACACATATTGGCCTTGTCTAATACTTTTGCTCCTTGGTATGCCGATATCGCTAACTATTTAGTTAGTGACCTTATTCCGGATGGATTGGAGTCATATCAAAAGAAGAAGTTCTTGAGAGATTGCCGGCACTACTATTAGGAGGAGCCTTTCTTGTTCCGGGTTTGTGCGGATAATATTATCAGAAGGTGCGTTCCAGAAGAAGAGATGATGCAAATTCTAAAGGCATGTCATGACTCACCGGTTGGGGGTCACCATGGAGGAAATCGAACAGCGGTGAAGGTTCTTGAATGTGGTTACTATTGGCCTTCGATCTACCAGGATGCTAATCAAATGGTTAAGGCTTGTGACCAATGTCAAAGACAAGGTCCAATCTCTAAGAAGCATGAAATGCCAATGCATTTTGTGATGGAGATTGAAATCTTTGACATTTTGGAGAATTAATTTCATGGGTCCCTTCATAAGCTCATGCGGGATGAAGTACATTTTGGTAGCTGTGGACTATGTGTCCAAATGGGTAGAAGCAATTTCCCTACCAAACAATGAGGCACGGAGTGTGACCACATTGTTAAAGAAGAACATTTTCACTCGGTTTGGCACTCCTAGAGCCATTCTTAGTGATGGGGGGGTCTCATTTATGCAACAAGGCCTTCAAAGTTCTCCTTGAAAAGTATGGTGTGAAGCACAAGGTAGCCACACCCTATCATCCACAATCAAGCGGTCAAGTGGAGGTTTCCAACCGGGAGATAAAGAGTATTCTAGCAAAAACGGTTAATGCAAACAGGACCGACTGGTCGAAGAAGCTAGATGATGCACTGTGGGCATACCGCACAGCATACAAGACTCCCATTGGTACGTCGCCTTATCGATTAATTTTTGGAAAAGCCTGCCATCTGCCTGTTGAATTGGAGCACAAGGCTATATGGGCATTAAAAGGGTTGAACATGGACTGGGCAGAAGCTGCAACTTTAAGGTTAACACAACTTAATGAAATTGAGGAATTCCGTCTCCATGCTTATGAAAGTGCAGCTGTGTATAAAGAGAGAATGAAGTTTGTCCATGATAAGAAGATCCTGAAAAGAGAATTCAAGTTGGGTGACTTGGTATTACTCTTTAATTCCAGACTCAAGTTATTTCCGGACAAGCTCAATCGAAATGGTCTGGTCCATTCAAAGTAGTCGATGTCTCTCCCTTTGGAGCCGTAGAATTAGCATCAGAAGATGGGCTCTGAACTTTCAAAGTGAATGGCCAAAGAGTCAAGCACTACTTGGGCTCAGATGGTGAGAAGCATTTGGTGGAGCATCTGGCTCTCAAAGATGGTCCGTGCCCGACCATTGAGTAAATTCAGAGGAGTCTCAACTTCATCGTGCCACGACGTTAAATCAAGCGCTTCATGGGAGGCAACCCATGTGTGGTAATATTTATTTTTGTTGTAAATTTCTTTAAGATTTCGATAGATAGATTTACTCAAGCAATCTGAAGGATGTGTTAGAATGCAGGAGATTCAAAAGGCCACAATACTGGGAAGGAATGCCTAAAAAGGAAAGAAAAACCACTGTGTGAAGTTTGCTGCACAAATGCGATCGCATTTTCACTATGCGAACCGCCTTTCAATCGCAAACTGAAGCAGTAAGTTTGGCTCAAATTGTTGACAAAAATAAGACAAGGTAATTCACTTTGCGGATCGCAGTTACACTATGCGAACCGCATTTCAATCGCAAACTGAAGCAGTGAGTTTGGCTCAAATTGTTGACAAAAATGCGACAAGGTAATCCATCTTGCGGACCGCATTTACATTATGCGATCGCATTGTGCCTCGCATTGATACCCTTTCAGTAGAACCTACCGCGTAACACGTATGCGATCCAATAGTGTGTTATGCGGTGACTTTACCGTCGCACAATGCCAGGTAAGGCGCCGCATTCTCTCATATTTTAATCCTTCAAAACACCACAAAACAACATTAAAAAAAAAAACAAAAAAACGAACAGAAAAAGAAAAAACCAGAGGCAAACAGAGATCCAATCGTACTAACGATGAAGACCCGTTCAATATCTCCATACTTCATCTACTCTTCTTCATTGGTATGTGTCTCGATCTTCTCATGGTCACTCAGATCTTCTCTGTGTTTTTCTTTAGTTTTCATTCTGCAAGTTTTTTCGATTTTGTTGCCTATCGTAGTTGCTTGGTTGTTTCTGGGGTGATGGGTAGAGAGATCTAGGACTGCCATTGTTGGTGGGATGAACTGAATCGTGAGACCGAAGGCATTTGCAGCCCACAAAATCAACATGTGGTTTGCGATGACAAATGCTGTGCCATTTGCGATCGCATAATTACTATGTGAACCGCAAAAGGCACCGCAAACTGGAACAGAACACCCTGTTAAAACCATGACATCTGCGTTAGTTTTGCGATCGCATTTTCCACTTTGCGGTGGACTTTGCGATCGCATTTTTGTTGTTCTTATTTGTGTTTGTGCAAGTAAATTCTGCGGTGGTTATGCGATTCGCATAGTGGTTTTGCAATCGCATAATCCATCGCAGACTGAGTCCCAATATTGCACAGTCAAGATTGCGACTAGTTTGCGGTTTGCATAGTGTTTATGCGACTGCAAACCATGTCGCATTCATTTGCCTGTTGTTGCTTTCTTCTGTTTTCTTTTCCCTTTTGCTTACAATGTCGTTCACATTTTACCCTTATACAGATATGGCGCCTTAAAAGCATGTCACAAGGAAAGGGCACCATCCGGTCGTCACACGTCACAGCCAAAACGTGTACGAACGGAACCAAATATGCCAAGCACCTCCCAGTATGATGAGGAGGAACTCTTGCCCTCAGTCAATCTACAGGCTGAGGCTAGGAGGAAACATGGAGATGACTTTCATCTCCGATTTGGGGTCGAAGGCTCAAGGGAACTATATAGAAAGGGACTCACCAAAAGAAAATTACTGGGTGAGAAGCAGTTGAGCGTGAATGGACTCCAAGAACAGTACCTCCACATTCTCGAAAATATAAAAGTGAGAAAATGGGAGTGCTTCACTGAGGCCCCTAAGGAGTACAATGAGTCACTGGTCCGGGCGTTCTATGCATCTTATGGAGCTTCCAGGACGGCACACCACAAACGCAACAAAGTGTTTACTGGCATCGTACTTGTTCGGGGAAAGAATGTATTTTGCAATAGTGAGGAAATTAATGAAATATATTCCCCCGACTGGCAAACAGGCACAGCCGAGTACGATACCAAGTACTCAAATAGAGAAAATGAGCGTGGGTGGATAGCGTCAGTAATTGCAAAGGGGACCCCTGCTTGGATAAATCCTAGAAAGAAGATATATAAGGAGGATCTCACAAGGGAGGGTCGATTTTGGCTCAGCTTCGTCACCTCCCGTTTGATACCGTCCCGGAAGGAAACTAATATAAGCATTGAGAAAGCTCTCCTCATTGCATGCATCATGGCCGGTATCAAGATTGATGTGGGGACTCTAATCTTCCAGGAGATCGGTATCCGAGCGACGCAGCGTGCTACCTCGCTTCCATTTCCGAGTTTGATCACAGCTCTTTGTAAAGCTGTGAACGTGCCTCTCATGCAACAATCTGATAAAACCGGAAAGGAAACAAGGGACATAGACATCACACATATTAGTGATGCTGCTGCCCCACCAGAGATTCCACTCCAGGACCCTGACTCCCAGACTCCTGTACCTCCTCAGGTTCCAGAGGCCTCCACTTCTGCTTCAGAGCCTGCCTCTCAGTCCACCACCGGTCAACCTTCGTCTACACTGCCAGCCCTCTCAAGGCTGGGTCTCATTGCCCAGCATGCCAATGCCAAGGTGGTCCAGCTCTTGAAAACCTTGCCCAACCTTATCAAACAAGCCCTGACTCCGATACAAACGTCAGTGACAGCTCTCCAACAACAACATTGTTTGGGGATCGCTTGCACAAGCTCGAGTTCAGGGTTGAAAACATCGAGCGAGGTGAGGTTAGGGGTTTACCTCAGCTAAGGCAGGAGGTGGCATCTATGAAGATCGAACTCCACAAAATGCAAAATTTGGAGTTCGACCTATCATCCCTCCTCCCCAAAGAGGGTGACCAAGGAGCAGACACGGCTGCACCAGACCTGGGCCTAGATTTCACAACTCTGATGGCAGACATTGCACCTCAGATTGCCAGAATGTCCCAACCTCCAGCTCCTCCGGTACATGTTGATAGTCATGATGAGGAGACATCCGGACATTCTTCAGAGTCAGAAGGTGAAGAGGCAGAGGAGGAGGATTCATGGTCAGGTGAAGATGAAGGCCCTCAAGAGAAGGGCAAGCAGATTGCTGCTCCTACAGTGGAGGATGAGGAGCAAGCAAACATACAGAGGGCCATACAACATTCGCTAGCAGATTTGGCCGTCCCTGCAGACCCATCGGCCACTCAGCCATCAGCGGGCGAGGCTAGCAGCTCAGAGGCCCCAACCCTAGTTCCCGATCAGTCCAACATCCCTCCTTCAGCAGCAGAGGGTCAACCGGCTACTAACTCCCATAGCGCTTAGTGCGCCCCAGGGAGCCCCTTGAACTCTACTTTATATTAATATGCATTGGGGACAATGCATGCTTTCGGTTGGGGGTGGTAGCCTTATCTGTATTTTTGGTCTGTACTGTTGTATTTTTGCGACATTAGTAACTGTAGTATATTTTAGTGCTGTATGATTTCTGTACACAAGTTATCTTTAATTAGTAGATAGTTTTCCATCTTTAGTGATTAGAAATAAAATTTCCCTTGTTTTTTCTTTGCTGGGTTCTTTTTCAAGGGTGTAATAGTAGAACCAGGACAGTAGAATGAAACATGTTGATCGGGATGGTGTAATTGTCTAGTCTCAAGCATGTGTGTCTGTACATAAATCATACCCTTTTAAAAGATCAACTGTGTGAACTTGAGGCTCACTCTGTGACTCTATATCTACCTAGAGTTATGTATTTATATATGATGAAAGCCTTGAGTTGCCAAATGTTAACTCCAGGGCTTTAAACTATGTGAACCAAACAGTTTGTGCGCCATGTGTGTGAGCTCTTTCTGCAGATAATTCTTGTGTTTGCTTCTGCCATCTAGAACTTGCCCGGTTGGTTTTTCAACGCTTATAATAATTATACTTAGTTGGAGAGATGATCTTAGGCATTCTTTGTTTTATTTGTGAAACCTTTTTAGCCTTTCAAGCTTACATTTTCATAAATAATATCACGTGTGCCTTATTTGAGCCTTTAACCTTTTCTTTGGCCACCTCATTACAAACCTTTCCCCTTTTGTAAAATTATTACCTCTTTTGAACCCATTCCTCCTTGAACATTAAGAATTAGGCTAAAAGCCTAAGTTGGGAGTGTGGGTCAAAATGGAAATGGGTGAGGTTATACATTGAGGGTGAGAGCATATACCTCAAAAGTGCTCATATGAAATTATGCAAGCTCCAAAATTTTTTTTTAAAAAAAGGAGAAAAATAAGTATATGTGTATATTTATGGAGCTTTGAAGAAAATTTGAGAGGTATTTAAGGTGGGTCCATATTGGGAACTAGATGCCAATGCGGCTATGGGGTTTGAAAAGAAACAAAGTGTAAAAAGAGAAGAAAATGTGATTAGTGTTCAAAGAGGATGTAGTCACTTATATCTAAATACTTATCCGACCCTTCCCTAAACCTACATTACAAGCTTAAAAAGTCCTTATGAGATCTCTAACCGAGTGTTCGTAGAAGTAAGCGATGAATTAAAATAAGGGCAAGCCTATGGTATGGTATGTGGTAACACTTGAAATTCTTTTCTGAGAGTGAGTGTATTTGCGAATTAGTCCCTTTGGGTTGACATTATAAATATTGTGATTTTGGGACTTTCTTTCTAGTGAGGGCACATGAACTGCGAGGTTGAATAGAAGTTGAGTTTCTAAGTAAAACATAAGTGCACTCAGTTGAGGGTAGCATTTAGTCACTTTGTCTGAGGCTCAAAGCTCACAAGTTGATTAGTTTTCCTTGAATATATTGATGATTCAGGAAGGGTAAAGCATTCGAAGATGCATGCTTGAAACACTAACAACAAACACTGTCTGTGGTCAATATTGTTTCATGTCTTGTAAATGGAGTCTAGAATAGGATAGTTTCGTCTTAGTTGCTTGAGGACAAGCAAGAGTTTAAGTTGGGGGTGTTGATGTGCCTGAGAATTTCGGCACATTTTGATACTAATTGCTTAGACTTTAACTTGTTTTACGTGCAATTTCCCTAGGTACTTATGTAATTTAGTGTTTTTGTAGTATATGAAGTGTAAGGACCTAAGAGCATGGAAAAGAGTTCAAAAATACACCTAAAGACAAGAAAAGAGCATAAAAAGCATCGCAGAGGTGAATATGCTATCGCAAACATCACATGCAAGCCGCATACTTCACATCAAGATCGCAGATCAAGACAGACTTCTGGGCAAAATTTCACGTCAAGAATGTGGTCGCATATGCGATCGCATAACTTGTGTGCGAGTCACAGAATTTCACACGGAGATCACAGACCAAAGCAGAGTCTTGGGCGAAGTTCAGAGTCAGAAATGCGGTCGCATCTGCAATCGCATAACGTGTTTGCGAGCCGCAGAAACAACCGCAAACCAAGCATGAAGTCTACTGGAGGAAGAAAATGCGATGCAAGATACGGTCGCATTTCTACAATGCGGACCGCGAACCATGAATGCGATAAAGGCAAACCTAGGGGTGAAATCTGCGACAGACGTGTCAAAATTGCGAACCACATTTCTGTTATGCGACAGAAATGCGGTCGCATTTTTGACTTCGGGGCAGATCAGTTCGAATTTTTCCTCGATTTTTAGGCCTCTATAAATAGGTCTATTAGGGGCTATCTTGTCAGACTTTGGAGCTAAAAGTACAAGGCTTGAATATTCCTATCTTTTAGAAGCTTTTGGGTCTAGAATCTTTTACTTTGTAAGCTTTATGACAATTAATATTCTTTTGATTTCAGATTTTAGAATGAGTAACTAATTTCAAACACTAAGGTTGTGAACCCTAAATGGGTGTGATGTTATTGGGTGTTTGATATTGAATATATATTTAACGGTTGATAGATATTTATTTACTTCTCATTCCTTAATCATTGTTGGTGGTTGCAAACATTAACAAACGCCATTAAATTCCATCTTTGCTTGGGAATGCAGGGTAGAATTTGGTAGAAGTAAATATCAAAGACTCAAGGCTTTAAACCTTGTTTAATAAAATTGCTTAGGAATAAGTGGGTTTTTATTTGGCATAAATTGATTATTCTTAATCTCAACTCTTTTATATTTGGAAAAATCATAAAGAAGGAATACTACCTAACTATTGAAAAATATTGGGTAGTCAATTAGACATCAATTGCATGTCAAAAGAATCATCCCTTAGAAATATATCATATTAACATCAATAGCATTACATTTCATTAATGGGGACACAACCTTGGTTTCTTTAATCATATTATTCATATTCTCAATGTTGCAATTAGACTTTATTTAAAACTAAGTTCAATTCATACTTTTGTTACGGTTAACTGAATAGAATTACGACTGTAGTTGAGTAATACGCTAATCAAGTAAACTTTTCACACCTATTCCCTGTGGGATTCGACCCCAACATTGTTGGGTTATTATATTTGACATCGACCGCTTGCACTATTTATTAAAGTGTAATTTGAGCGTATAAGCAGCGAGATAGGGTAAGCTCGATACGCGTGGCTAGTAAGGAAGCTACTAGTGTGATAAGGTGGGTTAAAACGTAGGATGCTATTTCGAGAAAAATGATTTTCAAAACTAAATGTAAAGGCTCCCGCGGTGATATAAGAAAAGATTGTGATTTATTTTGTGATTTGAGACTACGAGGCGGTACCTCGGTAGTGACTCTTATTGACATTTTCCCATTCTTCGTACTTGTCTTTGATCGTTGTTTCCTTAGCATACTAGTAATTGCCTTTCTCTGTGTTGCTCTATTTGCTTAGTTATGTGTAGCTAATCTTGTTATACTATTCGTTGTTTCAACTTCATTACTCTCTTTATTATACTGCCTACATTTGTTCAGTCTTCCATTATTTCTAGTAGGGCCATGACCTGACCTCGTCACTGCTCTACCAAGTTTATACTTGGCACTTATTGGGTACCGTTATGATGTACTCATGCTACTCTTCTGCATATTTTTTTGTGCAGATCCAGGTACTTCTTATCAGTCCAGGCATTAGTCGAGATTCTACTACAGAGACTTCAAGGTATACTTGCCGACGTCAGCAGGCCTCAGAGTCCCTCTCTCTCTAGATCTCTTATTTCATTATCCTTTATATATATAGACGTGATGTATAGGGTTATCCAGTATTCATACTTAGAGCTTGTGACATGTACTACGCCGGGTCTCGGGATTTGTATTATGCTGAGTTGTAACGTTGTTTATTTACAGCCGTTGAGTTTGAAACTTATATCTATTGTTATTTTAATTTTTTTGCATGTTGTTAGGCTTACCTAGTCTTAGAGACTAAGTGTTGTTACGACGTCTTATGGAGAAAAATTGAGATGGTGGCAATGTGCAGACTTGAAGTAGAAGGATGAGCTGGGGTAACCAACCCAATCGGCGTCTGACAAACCAACTAGATCCAAGGAAGCGTTGGTTGTAATGCGAAAAACCAATTGGAATGGACAACAAATATATCACAAAATTCATTTTTTCTCCGGCATAAATAACATAATGGCCTGCAAATGAGCTTTACAATTTCAAAGTTACTTAAAGTTTTTCCTTCCTCCTTTTAGCAACAATGCATAAACATTCTTTTCAAGGTATATGTAAAGGAGTTAATCAATTATATGGTTCACTTGTTGGGAGTTCTTTTTAGGCCTTTCACTTCCTGTGTGGATTAAAAGATGTCTTTTGGACCTAGTATATTTTACCTAGAGCCTACTAATATTAAAGACATATAAATATGACCTATTTTAGGTTTAAAACAGAACAAGAGAGAAACATAAGGGTGCAACTGTTTTTGAAGCCTTGTGAGAAAGAAAAGTGTGTTCTTTTGCTCCAGAAAATTTCTGCTCAGGCAGTCCGCTTCAAATAGCATTTTCTGACCCGTTAATCGTCGGATTGTGCTTAAATTTGAACTGGGAGTTTTTAACATCCGATTCTTGAATTTCAAGGATGTAGATTGGATTTGGAGGCCTGTAGCTTCAGTTTTGGAGGCGTAAATAGTAGCTCGTGTTTGGAGTGATTTCTCTTCTTTCTTCAATTGTTTTGGTGCAATCCTGTTTCTATTGTTGTTCTGGGTTTTGGCACTTACTTTGTGGCCAATTTAGAGAACTGTTATAACTCTTGTTGATGGATTTAGTGGAGCTTTGAGGGCCTTTGATCCCGTGATGTTTACTCTTTCCATTGAAGAGGTTTTCCACGTAAATCTTAGTGTCTCGTGTATTTGATTATTTCACCTTGCCATATTCGTGTTGGTTTATATATTTGTTGTCCGTATACGTTTGTGCTTGAATTTGTTTCCATATTCGTATTGTTCCGTTGCTACCTTGTCATGCAAATTGTTTGTGTCTTGCTTTCCCAGCATCACTAACCATGTTTACCACATAGGTTAGAAGTCTGTTAGTTTACTTAATTATACAGCTGTCAGGTAGAGTTAGTTTAATTGCAGCTGGCAGTGTAGTTAGTAGTTTAATTGCAGCTGGCACTGTAGTTAGTCAAGTTAGTTACATTTAGTCCTTGGATCTTGTTCATTTGAGCTAAGAGCTCATTTCATTCAACACATATTTAGCTTCTCTCTCACACTCATCTCTTTTCCCTCTTCTCTGCTTACATTCGAATTGTTCAGGTCACTGAATTGATATAAGAAAGTATAAATAATAGGATTTGCTTTAAAGTCCTAGACGATAAGAGAGATCTATCTAATACAAATTCCCAAATGTTTGGACGATTTACACAAGAGCATAACTATAAACGACCACAAAGATCCCAACTTATTTCTTGCATAAATAACTAAGACTATTCTTCAACTATTTGTAGAGCTATACAGATAGTAAGTACTGACAGAAATCACAGCCACCATAGCTGCAACGCTCGTAGCTCCATTCTTGATCTTCTTCAATCTTGAGTTGTTTGTTGTTTCGTCCTCCACTTTCGTGGATGTAGTCGAGTTATTTTCTTTTAGAGTTGGTGATGTTTCTTCATCTGCTTTAGGATTAACGGCTAATGGTGGAGGGGCTGCAACTTTTTTGGAAATGAAATCTTGAGAGAACCTTTTGCTAATTTTGCTTTGATTGCATCTGTATTACAGTATTTTGGTATTGGGAATTCCTTATAAAATCTAATTCTTAAATTACCGACTTGACGATCTCCAGAAATCTTGGCCACTTCCAAATTGCTAATTTGCACCTTCAAGCCTTGTTTATTGGTGAATTCTTGGAACCACAAAATAGAAAATGAACGTTAGGAGAAGAATAAAACTTGCATTGTTAGTCTACCTGTTCAGTAGATTTTAATATACATTTGCGGAAACAAAAAAGATGGAGGCTTCGTAAGGAGCCTAAATTAATAACGATTTTATAAAGCAAACAAGTGGGCTGATAATTTTTTTATTTAAAAAAAGAGCTTATTCTATTTTATTTGTTTTGATTATCTATCAAAATCTACTAAAATCGCAACAAATAATAAGAATGAACTCACAATTTTAAAAATATTAAGTGTTTAAATGCTAAAAATCTTAAAGGTTGAACACTTAAAATATAATTCTTCAAACAAAAATCAGAGGTGGTTTTATTTTCTGTTTAGATAGCGTAAAACCTGCAACCGAAGCAATATATTATTTATAATTACTTTGCGAATTTATTATATGATATATACTAATCAATTAGCTCTAGTGCAAAAAGTGTATTCGACTTTGAAAGTAAATAGGCCAAATAGTTTGACACAATAGCTGGATTACACACACTATTTGGCGCAGATATTGTAGTTTAGTATTTGCACTCAAGTGATCGAGACAAAAGAAAGAGAAGAATAAATATTAGCCAACTTCAAGATGTTACATAGAAACTTGTCAGAAATATTTTAGAACCTTGAATAATGAAAGCTCGTATTCTGGTCATTAAACCAGTGTCAATTCACCTCTGCATTAGAAAAACTTATGAACCCAATTCTTTTAAAACAATTCCTATTCCCATGATTTTGTGGGGGGAAATTGTATACGAGTATGGAACCATATTAATTCATACCTGGGATATGGACTATAAGAACATCAAATTCCTCCTCTTGCCACTCGCTATATGGATCAAATTCAGAATATGCTTGCTTTCCAATTAATCCAACATTGGCTTCCATTCGAGTTTTAGTTCAGGATGTCATAGACTTCCCACTGATTCCTCTCTCCAATTCATTTATAAAGGCATCAATTATCAAATGCGCCAACCAGGATACGTTGCTGTGATTTCAATCATGGGAATTGGGAAGAGAATGATTCCTTCTTTGTTTAGAAGATTTTTCTTCTGAATTTCTTTGTGGTTTTCAGAAAAGTCCTTCTTTGGGCAATTAAAAAATTCCATGTGTGCTTTATAAGCCACCCTCGAGAAGTTAGAGCCTAAAAAAGCCGATCATAACACATATGATATCACATTGTCTTAATTTTGTACGCGGATTGAGGCGGATTCAAGATTTAAAGTTTGTCGGTTCAACTTTTAAAGATTTTAGCATTGAACACGTTATATTTTCAAAATATGAATTCGTATTTACTATTTTTGTAATTTTTGTAAATTTTTATGCATGAATTTGTACTCCGCATCGAAAGTTGCGGATTTATTTAAACCCGTCATTAGAATACTATAGCCGCCCCCTGTGATGCAGGACAATATGATCAAGCTACGTTCATGCCATCAATGTTGGATAAGACAAGACAAGGTGTTGGTTAGCCTTGGAGAAGAACCAAGCGTTCATAAATCTTGCTCTGGACGAATCTTGTGTTGAAGATGTACATTTGTGTTTATGTTGTATTATTGTGTTGTTGTAGAAGACATTGATTCTTACTTAAGGGGTCCTGCGTGACTATTCTTTAAATTAGCCAAATTGTGGCCTTTTTGTTAGTTATTTGTTTCCTAGTTGATTTAGGTTAACTAGTTATTCTTTTCCTAGTTGATTTAGGTAAATGCTCATTCTATATAAGCCTAAACACTTCATTATTTTTGGTACCTTACATCAATTTTACAAGAAATTTTTGGCCAAGCCTTTGTACTTCCAACGTGTGATTTTAACTTGTCCAATTTTGGTGTGATTCAAAATTGAACTTGTTCCTTTATTTGATCGAACAGTTTGCAAGATCAATGTTGTCTTGAGGGTTGTTCGTATAATATAGGTACTCCGTGACTTCATCAAGAAGGTAAGTAGACCAGTTCCTACTTGTTGTCTTGATAGTTCATTGAGCGTCTTGCTTCTATCTTTTGTTTTCTTATTTTCGCTTTTTAATATTGCATCAGTTGGTATCAGAGCTTGGAACAGGTTTGTTTCTACAATCCAAATCCTGTTCTTCGTGCCTTAGTTTTAGGTTCTAATTCTTAATTTTTATTTTCTTTTTTTAAAAAAAAAAACGTGACCAAAAAAAAAAAAAAAAAAGAAAGAAAAATTAAAAATTTGTGTTGTTGGAGTTGTTGAATCATCTAGGGATTAAAGTCTTGAAGATTGATTGATAAAGAAATGTTCTTGAACCGATTCTTGAAGTTCTTGATCGTTAGAAATCGATAATCTTGAAATTTTAAAACTCTAGTTGAAATCTTGAAGGTGCACAAGAGAATCTTGAAAATCTTGAAGTTCTTGGGGTTAAAATTGTAGTTCTTGAATAGTTTTACGTTGTTCTTCAAGAGGTTCTTGAATCCTCAAACGTTCTTGACAAGATAGCCTTGAATTCTTGAAGTTCTTGAACTTCTTGAACTTTAATTTGTTGTTCTTGAAAGAGATTGGTTGAAAAACGTGAATAGGGCCTAAAAAGTGTAAGGGAGACCGAATTTGGGAGGAGAAAGAGGAGGAATAGAAAACCCTAATTCTAGTCCAAGGAGAAAACAACTCCCAATCCAAAAGGGAGAAGTTTCAAGGAGTGAAATTCTATTTGGACAAGGAGAGGAGGGGCGAATTTGGGTTGGAAAAGGAGAAGGGGGGCCGAATTTCCTAAGAGGGGAGGAGAGAGAATTGATCATCTCCAAAACTAGAGTAAGAAAGCCTCTAAAATTTTCTTAATTCTTGTATTTCGAAATTCTTTCGTGATTACATTAATTCTAATTAGTAATTCTTAGGTAATTTCCTACTTAAGTAATTACTAATCTTTGATCTTGTAGGACCTCGTGCTAAAACTTAGAATTTCCACTTTTGTAGATAATTCTTGGCTTCTTGTACTCACTTAAAAAGCTGTCCGCCTATCGAGTCACATAACTTCACTCACCCCGAAGAAAACTATTGAACTTGTGAACTTGAAAGGTCGCTAAGGAATTTGGTCAATTAGAGGAAGCCAATTTGAAGACAAGTGTGAAATCCTACCCAAAAATTTGAGTGAACCCGAGAGTAATTCAAACAGTGAGAGAGAGTATTTTTAACTAACCTTAACACATTTTCTAGTCTTGTTTCTTTTGCAGGTACATGGCTACGAAATGAGAAAAGGTTGTGACCAACATTACTTTAGCCGAGCTATGGGTTGAAGTAAAGGCACTTAGTATCCGAATGGAGAACCTTGAAAGAACTGTTGGTACTTGGAAGAATGCCGGGAAAGAACTAGTGATGGTTCTACCTTAAGACCTGAACATAATGGTTCTGTTTGTGAGGTTGAGCGTGACGATGAAGTTTTCTACTAACGTTCACCCCTTGCCTAGTGTTGTTAGTGATGTTTTGCAGGAATACAGGGACATGCATACCGAGGAAATGCCTAGTGGATACCTCCACTGAGGGGGATAGAACACCAAATTGACTTTGTTTCGGGGTCACAATTTTCGAACAAACCCGCATATCGAAGCAATCCATAGTATACTAAGAAGTTGCAACGACAAGTGCATGAGCTATTGACTAAGGGGCTAGTTCGAAAGAGTCTAAGTCCGTGTGCCGTATCCGTGATCTTGGTTCCAAAGAAAGACGACACCTGGAGGATGTGTGTTGATTGCCGAGCCGTCAACAAGATAACGGTAAAGTATCGTCATCCTATCCCTAGGTTAGATGACATGCTAGCTGAGTTATGTGGTTCAAATGTGTTTTCTAAGATTGATCTTAGGTCCGGTTACCACCAAATCCGTATGAAACCGGGTGATGAGTGGAAAACTGCATTCAAGACCAAGTTTGATCTATATGAATGGTTGGTGATGCCTTTTGGTCTCTCCAATGCACCTAGGACGTTCATGCGACTAATGAATCATGTGCTTAAACTGTTTATTAATAAGTTTGTGGTCGTCTACTTTGATGATATCTTGATTTATAGTAGAACTTTAGATGGCCATGTTGATCACTTAAGGCAAGTGTTTGAAGTGTTGCGAGCCGAAAAGTTATATGTTATTTACAAGAAGTGTGCCTTTTGTGTAGAGAAAGTTGTATTTCTGGGATTTGTTGTAAGTGTTAATGGTGTTGAAATAGATGAATTTAAGGTAGAAGCTATTAGAGATTGGCCTACTCCTATTACTGTTTCACATGTTAGAAGTTTCCATGGACTAGCTAGTTTCCACAGGCGCTTTGTTAAAGACTTTAGCACCATAGCAGGCACCACTCACGTAGTTGGTGAGAAAATACACGCCTTTTGTGTTGGGGGAGCCGCAAGAGGGTGCCTTCCAAGAGTTGAAACGTAGGCTTAGAGCAGGACAACCTGATCAAGCTATGTTCATGCCATCAATGTTGGATAAGACAAGACAAGGTGTTGGTTAGCCTTGGAGAAGAGCCAAGCGTCCATAAATCTTGCTCTGGACGAATCTTGTGTTGAAGATGTACATTTGTGTTTATGTTGTATTATTGTGTTACTGTAGAAGACATTGATTCTTACTTAAGGGGTCCTGCGTGACTATTCTTTAAATTAGCCAAATTGTGGCCTTTTTGTTAGTTATTTGTTTCCTAGTTGATTTAGGTTAACTAGTTATTCTTTTCCTAGTTGATTTAGGTAAAGGCTCATTCTATATAAGCCTAAACACTTCATTATTTTTGATACCTTACATCAATTTTACAAGAAATTTTCAGCCAAGCCTTTGTGCTTCCGACGTGTGACTTTAACTTGTTCAATTTTGGTGTGATTCAAAATTGAACTTGTTCCTTTGTTTGATCGAACAGTTTGCTAGATCATTGTTGTCTTGAGGGTTGTTCGTATGGTATAGGTACTCCGTGACTTCATCAAGAAGGTAAGTAGACTAGTTCCTACTTGTTGTCTTGATAGTTCATTGAGCGTCTTGCTTCTATCTTTTGTTTTCTTGTTTTCGCTTTTTAATATTGCATCACCCTGTGTCCGGGATTTTGTTAGTTTAGGAAATTTAGGGTTTTTCTGTAGAATTAAATGTCTTGAAAAAGCCTTATTTTCCTTAAAATGAAAGTGTATTTATAGATAATTAATTAACATTTAAAAAGAGTTGGGTCATAAACATAAGTAGTATATTAAAAAAATTAATGCTACCGAGAGGGGCATTTTGGAATATCACATAACTTTTAGTATTTAAAATTCTTACAGAAAAATCAAAATAAGAGAACTACCATAAAACATTTCAAACCCCCAAGAAAGGTTTTTCCATTATAAAGGTAAAACCTGGATCCTGGACGTAAGAATTAAAGACACAATATAAACACATTAAAAAAGAGGCAGAATAGCGAGACACATGTACATTCCTACCTCTATACTCCATGGGTTATAAAGTGGAGATGTGCGTATTCTATATTTTAAATGCTTATGACCGTGACTGAAACTATGTGTCATTTTTAAAACCGAGTAGGCACTAGTGCGTGATTCACATGCCTTTAAGGGGATGAGGCCTAGGAAAAAGGCCTAACAGTAATTTTGCCCTATTTAGAAGCTTCCTCGTTCATTCTCCGTTGTTGAACAATGGAATCGTCTTTTAGATATAATCAAAATCTTGTTTCTTTTTTTTTTTTCCTGAGTCTATAGTTTGTTGGGTAACTCCATTGAAGCTCAATTGTTTTCAAAGGTTGTCCATTTCTTCTTCTCTATCGTATAAAACACTATTGTCACCTTTCTTGTTGCATGCGCTCGTAATGGAGGAGTTACCTTTATGCTATTATGGCATTGTTGTTGAACTAAAAATTAGATGGATACCAACCAAACATAGAAGAAGGTTTCTAGGCTATCAAAGTTACACAAGTGATAAAGGTTGTAACTACTATAATGATTTGATCCAGCTATTGATGAACAAAATAATTCTGTTACTATGAAACTTCTTAAGAAGACTGATGGTTGTTATTATCGGGGAAGCCAGGTTGCTGCTATTTTTGTAGTGGTTATTGTGATGTTAACACTTATCTTCTGTGTTTAGGACTGGTAGGTTATGTGTTTTGGATTTGTATTTTATATGTTTAAGAATGGTAGTTTGTAGGTTTAAGCTTGAACACTTTGTGTTATAATATGATGATCGATCTAATCAAGAACTTCCAGGGGATGTTGCAGATCAAGCACAAGAACCTGGTCCCCCTGGAAGCTGAGCATGGTGTACAACAACAAGTAGGGGGAATAGATCTGGAAGTCAATGCAGAATAGTCTTAACCTGTTTCTAATGCAGAACAGGAAGAACACAATTGGTCTCAGGATTCTCAAGTGAGAGCTTGAAAGCATTAGAGCTCTCATCTTCTTACTAATGTTCTCACACCTGTAAACTCTAGAATAGTAACAAGATCAAGATTTAGAAATATGATCCCTTTCACGGCCTACATATCGATGGTTAAGCCAAAGACCATCAAAGAAGCACTTAAATATGCAGATCGGATAGTGGCGATGCAGGAGGAACTCAATCAGTTTGACTGAAATAAATAAAGTATGGCACCTGCTTCCCTGGCCAGAAGACAGGACAATCATTAGAACAAGGTGGATATTTAGTAATAATCTAGATGATTAAGGAAATATTACCAGAAACAAGGCAAGGTTGGTTGTGCAGGGTTACAATCAAGAAGAAGGTATCAATTATGATGAGACATTTACTCTAGTCGTAAGAATAGAGGCAATTTGAATGCTTCTTGCTTTTGCATCCTACATGAGTTTTGAGCTATATCAAATGGATATAAAAAGTGTATTTTTGAATGGGTATTTGAAGGAAGAAATGTTCGTGTTTCAGCCTTAAGGATTTAAGAGCCACGAGTTCCCAGATCATTTGTATAAATTGGACAAGGCATTTACATGGGCTGAAGCAGGCACCAAGATCATGGTATAAAAGGTTGTCAAAATTTCTCCTGGAGAACGAGTTCTCGTGAGGAAAAATTAATAACACTCTATTTTTGTTGAAGAGTAGTAAGAACCTGCTGCTTGTTCAAATATTTATTGATGATATCATCTTTAAAGAGACAAATGAATCTTTATGCAATGACTTTGAAAAATTAATGGGAAGTGGGTTCGAAATGAGTATGATGGGGGAATAAAACTTTTTCTTAGAACTTCAATTTAAGCAAATGGAAAAAGGCACAATGATACATCAATAGAAGTATATCAAGGAGTTTCTCATGAGGTTTGAGATGGACAATGCAAAGACAATCTATACTCCCATAGCAACTACAACCAGGTTGGATATGAATGAACCTGGTCTCTCTGTCAAGAAAAATTAGGGGTATGATTGGATCTTTGTTACTAAACTGCAAGTAGGCAAGATATTGTATATAGTGTGGAGTTATTTGCAAGATTTCAGTCCAATTTCAAGAAGTCACACTTGAAGGCTGTTCAAAGGATCTTGAGATATCTCAAAGGTACTCAAAACCTGGGTCTTTGGTACCCATATGGATACTCATTTGATGTAATTGGATATACAAATGTTGATTATGCTGGGTATTTGGTAAACAGGAAGAGCACATCAGGGATGACTCACTTCCTTGGTTCATGTTTGATCGCATGGGCTTCATAGAAACAAAACTATGTAGCTTTATCCACTGCAGAAGCTGAGTAGTTGCTGCCTCACGTTGTGGTCAGTTATGTTGGATCAAACAACAGCTAGAAGATTATGGAGTAATGATTGGAAGAGTTCCTATATTCTGTGATAATACAAGCACAATGAACATAGCAAACAACCCAGTTCATCACAAGATAACCAGATATATTGATGTGAGATATCACTTTTTGAGAGATAATGTTGAAAAGGGTCACATTACTATGGAATTTTACAAGACAAAGGAGCAGACTGCATATACATATTTACTAAGGCTTTGAGCAGGGATCACTTTGAAAGAAAACGGTTGGAGCTTGGTTTAATCAAAATAAACTAGGATATTCTTGATTTCCCTCTATGATTGACTATGTATTAGTGAAGTAATTAGTGAGTCTAAGTGTGATGGATATCAAACTTAGTTAATAGGTATGCACGCATGACATTGTTTCAATGGCTTAGACGTTTAACCTGATGATGAAATCTTAAATTAGAAAAAGTTTCTTTTGGCCACGTTGAGCAAATCAGTCAAAGAACTTGCTTGTATGACACCCAGGTATGTCCTCCTTTCCATCTGATAGTTGTGCCTAACTGTTAAACTGCCACATCACTAAGACTAGGTTCCTACTCAATTGTTCATAACCTAAGGTAACAACTCTCTTTAACTCATGAAATAAAAAGGGATAAGGTTCCAAAATAAAGTTCATTATTCCTAGAATAATCATGACTAATATCAGTCCACGTGAAATCAGGAATAGTTTCTCAAACTCCTTAGAACACGTCATTATTATCCAATCAGAGCCACTAATCGCCTTTAAAAAAATATTAAAAATTAGTTGTTACTCTCTTTCCTTCTTAGAACTGGATTAGGAGCAATTAGTGTGATTGAGTAATTGTCAAATCGTGATACAAAAATCTTTTTTTACTTATTTCATCTATCGTTCGATCAAGTCACTCTTTCCTTCTCAGAGAACACAAGTCCAAAATCGAAACAAGTGAGTTTTCTAATTCTTCCAAAAATTCTCTAATCCTTACAATGTCGAGCTCTCCAAGCCAAGCCACATCTGGTCCCCTTGAATCAAACACCACTCCTGTTGATAACACCCCTCTTTCCTTATTCAATCTTTTCGAGTCTTCCAAGACCAATTTCTCTCCTAAAGTGCCTAAATTCTTACATGGTTGGTCGGCTATTCTGATGAAGAGTGCAGTAAAAATTTCGACGATAGAAATATGATACTGGAGGAGCCACAAATTGAGAGGGAAGAAAACACTGAACATGAGAATGAGAGTGGTAATGTGGTGAAATCTAAAACTCAAGGGGAATAAGAAAAGGGAATAGTGGTAGGTGAGAGAGAAACAATTGATGATGTGGGTGTCATTGAAAAAGAAACAATAGCTAGCCTTAGGCCAGAAGAACTGGTTGGATATATTGTTAGTGAGGATTGAAGCATTAGAAGCCCCTAAATAGAAACCAGGTTCTTCTGGTGAGGGAAAGGTGGTTGGAAATGGAGTTGCTGAAGAAAGTGTTGAAAAAGATGCTGATTAGATTCAAGAATGGAGTTATCTGAACGGTGACCCATATAAATCTGAATCTCTTGGCTGGACTAATACTGATGAAGAAGGAGAAGAAGAAGAAGAAGAAGAAGAAAGTAGTGCCAATAGTGATGATGAGGTGCTAGCATACTTGATTGCTAGGATTAGAGAAAATAAAGTGGATGAGGAAGTACAAATATCTGGTAAAGTGAAAGAAGTAGCAAAGAAAGCAGTGTTGCCTCAAGGGTGTGTTATTCTTAGGGTAGAACTATAAACACTATAGGGAAGAGCAATGATGCTCTTAAAAAGGTCTTAGAAGAAAGCAAGAAAAAGAAAAAAAAAGAGACAGTGGTTCAGGTTGATAGATGATTTTGATGTGGAGGAAGTTGACCTTGTGAGTGAGGTTGAAGAAGAAGAAGAATAAGAAGAAGAAGAAGAAGAAGAAGAAGAGGAAGAGGTAGAGGAAGTACCCTCTTCAAAGGAAAGGAAAGAAGAAGGTTTTTTTTTTTTTTTTTTT